>JABFPN010000572.1:0-43253 GCA_022817305.1 Leptoteleia sp. ZL-2020
GCCAGCAGAAAATAGGCGTCACGCCCGAAACCTCGTATCAATATGGTTTTTTCATAATTTTTTTTCTATGAACTTTAAAAGGCTGACATTTTGCAAATATAATATTTGAACCCTGTTTAATGATTCCTCAATATTTCTTCGTTTGCCTTACCACAGTTTTGATTTTATTTACCAGCAGAAAATAGACGTTACGCCTTAACCTCTTATCGATATCAATTCTTTATAATTTTTGTTTCTATGAACCTCAGAAATCTAAAATTTTGCCAGTATAATATATACACCCTGTTGAATGATTCTCCAAAATTTCGTCGTTTGCCTTGCCACGGTTTTGATTTTATAGACCAGCAGAAAATAGGTGTCACACGTAAATGACATTTGTTCTATTTGCAGATTGCAGTTTTTCTCTGTTTTTTATTTTTTTATTCGTTATCTGTTTGTTATTTTACTTTTTCCTTAGTTTTTAATGTTTTTTATGTTTATTTTGATGTAATATTATGTTCCTAATTTTTGTTTGAGAACCACTGATAAGTGACAGGTCGTCCTATTTTCTGCTGGCTATTTTCTGCCAATTTCACTTTCATTGCTGTTACCTTATGTATTACATTTGTTGACGTAAATAAATTAAGTTTTAAAAGAACCCAATTAAAAATTGATTAAGTGAGAACCGAGGATATAACGGTGGCGTTGGAAAAGATCTTAGCAGGTTGATGATCTCCGATCGAGCCCTATAGAGGGCCACCATTATAACCTCGGTTACCGTATAATTAATTTTTACGAGGAAAATCTACTTAAGAAAAATCCATTTTCACATGCGCGTGTGTGTGACCATGAGGTAACATTAAAATAACTAATGTTATTTGGACACTTTTTATGACTGCATCAAAAGTAACTTTGCGTTTAATTCCTTCAATATAATATACAAATAAATATGTTTTAATTAATTTGCAAGGTTAAAACATAATCGTCATTGAATATTCCGTATGTTACTTAAAAATATAATTTACAATTTCCGTTAGTCATCGGTTATAATTTTCAGTGACATAAGTAACTGTACCGTTTAGTCAAAATGACAGGTGTGTTAAATCATTGAAATAAATTTCTGTTATATCATTTATAAAAACTTGCTCGATAAATTTGACTGTGAAATACTCGGCTTTTTTCCTTATACTGAGAAAGGAATTATGATTAAAACCTTTTTATTCGTATAAAACACTTTTTCCGTCCACTTAAAGTAAATATTCGAAAAAGTGATTCTCGAAAGTACTTAAAGTAAAAGTAATAAATATTCAAATTAATCGCTGTAATGAGTACAAGAATTTGAAATGCTGTTAAACAATTTTTTTGCAAAATGAAAAGCTGCAAAATGGGTTTTTAAAGAAAAGAAATCAATCAAGGCGTTATATTTGATGTAAAAGTTACGAAGATTTATAAAAGTACTTCCTAAAACTAAGGAATATTGGAAATTATAACAATCAATGTAAAACATTTTCAACTAAATAATAATAAGAGGCGACTGACACCCGTTTGGACAAAAAAAAAAAAAGAATATCCTTATTACTGGTATTTCTAACTTATCACATTTACGTCCGAAATTTTTTTTTTTTTTAGATAAGTGTCAAATGCATTTGACCTTATTACTGATAATTTGCAAAAGCCAAATTGACCAAACGGTCAACGATCGACTAGTCGCAAAGTATTGGTTGCAATGACGGGTGGAACGATACGCGGCCATCGGCGCCGAATTTGGGGATTGGGTTAAAAGCCGCGTCCGGGATGGCCGGCGGCCGGGAAAAAAGCGAAGCACCGCGCTATCGATCACGCGGCCTCGCGGCGAACGCGCCGCGCGGTTGTCACGCGAGCGTTAAACTCGCATTTTGACATCTAAATAATCGGCCGCCGCGCGCTTCCATAAGCAGACCTCGCAGTGTTTATAAATTGGTCCCCAATTAAAAGCGGCTGCGAATCCGGCGGAATCGTTTATTAGCGCGGCGTCATTAACGGATCACTTTGACGGGGCGAGGCCGTGCGCGCGCGCGAATTCCTGGACGCCGCGCGCAAAGCGAATTTGTTTTCTCTTGGCGCGCGAAATAACATTCCGCGCCGGCCGGTGGTGGGGAATCGTTTGAAGTGGAGCCGGGCGGGGGCCGCGATAGTGCGACCGTGGCCGGTGGCGCGACGCCTCCAAAAAAAGGACAGCCGGCTCAAAGTGTTGCCGTCGGAGGCGCGCCGCGGCCCGGCCATAAAGCGGCGACGTCGGATTCGCGAAATTCCGCGCGCGGCGACAAAATAGAAGGCGGCCCCCCCCCTGAACGGGGGGCGGCCGGGGACGGCGACGACGGAGCGCGCGGATGAAAATCGAGAGATGGCGAACACGTGCGCGGGCACGCGTCGCACCTTGAAAGCGACGAAAACCTGTCCCGCGCGCGGCCCCCTTTCGGCGCTCGGGGGAAGTCGCTTGTGGAGTCGCTTGCGGAGTCGCGGCGCAGCCGGCGCAACCGGCGCAACCGCGGAGTCATCAGTCAAGTCTTTGAGGCCGGCTCGGAGCAGAAAAAGGCCTTTCGCCGATCTGGCTTGGCGGTGAGATCAAACGCGGGAGAAGCGGCCGAGTCCGCCGCGCGCCGACTTTGTGTACAGACGCGGAGCGCTCGCAAAGTAACTATACGTGGAACAGATCAAGGCTCGAGGGCAAGCCGTCTAGATAGAGAATGGTGGCGAGGCTCGGCCCGCCGCCGCCGCCGCCGCCGCCGCCGCTCTTCAGGAAGTTCCGCCACAAGAGCGGAGGGGCTCGCTCGCGAGAACAAACACGCGTGCCCAACAAACCTTATTTGATAATCAGAATTACGAGAACCAACGAGCCACCCCCCCCCCCCCACCCCTTCTTCCTACTCCTCTTCCTCCTCGTCTTTGCCGCGTCCCGTCCTGGCCGCCCCCTCCTCGAAGCTGTTGGACTATTAGAATCCTGTTTGCTCAAGTTACGAGCCTACCGCTATCCGATAATTGAGCGAGTCTTTTTGTTTGCCGAGAGATTCGCATTTTCGGTAGTTCGTAGCCACACGAGAGATAGTCCGGCGTGCGAGGGCGAGCGGGCCCAATGAAGATGATTCACGGGCAACAAGGCGGTAGCTTTTTGCTATGAATTTGTTGGTTCGGAAATAAAAGGTGACGAAATTATAGGCTTCGCAGTCAAAAGCGAATTATTGAAATGTTTTAATTTGAAAGATTGAACGGCCGGATCTCTTTAGCCGCCTCGCGTTTTTAACATTCTTTTGGGAAACGTTATTGCAACCGCGCGCCCGAGTTACTCCAGTCAAATGTTATTCTAATTATTTTTCGGTTCACTTTTGAGGGATTGCACGGTTGGTCGAATTGCAAGCGGGTAAACGAGTAACCGGTGCGCCTGTCAAAGGTTCCAAATCAAATGAGCGGGACTCGTTTTCACATACCTCTAACGATTACATTTACGACACGCGGAATTATAATAAATGCTCTTTTTCGTTGCAACTCGGCTGAAATTATCGTCGCGACGATCAAAATGAAAGAAACTCTGTAGCTTCTGTGACTTCCAAATGTTCCTCGAGCTGTGATTAACTCAAATAATTGCGCCAAAGAGCACGTGCACAATTATTGCCGTGGTACCAGTAACCACACGGGCAGAAAAGTTCGATAAAAAATTAATGTAAAAATAACATAAAAAATTGACCTTTTGCAAGGTAAAAACGATAGCCTCGTTCTTTGAATTTAAATGTTAGATTTAAAAGATATTATACATTTCCTTTTGCAGCATTTGTCGATAGCAATTTTGTCCTTTAAAACAAAACAGATATTACCATGACAACACATTTAACGTGGTATCACAAGTAAAATAAGGTGATATGTAATTAGAATGTCGTCAAACACAACTCAGAATTGTATTGGAATACAACAAATGCAATGAAATGTGTTAAAACATTTATAATTACCTCACACGTTTCCACGCTGATTACTTTTAACCTCTTAACGATTGTAACACCTGTCAATTGATAAATGATTTAATGCCAAAGCGATATATCGAAAAGAACCGAAGAATGCCGAATTTTTGCGAAGGCTTTCCAGTATACAAGGAAGTAATAAGCTGTTGTCATAGTGACATTGAAAAAAATACATTAAAAATTACTGTGCGAAAACCTTATAATGCACAGTTATGTGGACAATATATGAAGAATTACCATACCAGCAGAGTAAAAATAGGCCTATTTCCAAATATTTCGGTATTTTTTACCACAATTTTTATTGTTGTTGAAACGGTAATTTTTCCTACGTTGTACTTGGCTGCGCAGATTAAGATTATAGCATAGTAAATCTTAATATTTTTATTCAGTGAATCAGTTACGATATTTAACAAATACAAATTAATATATACTGTCATCGAGTTAAAAATAATGCAAAAATAATAGAAATTTACCAGAACGGTAAAAAGTAAATATAATATGGTAACAAAAGAAATTTTGTTTTCATTTTATAAATCAATGTGAACAATGTTAAATTATAAATAACATATATGTCGATAATCTTTAAGGCTTTCATTAATTTATCTCATATTTTAAAATGTTTAACAATTTGAAAAATGTTTATCCGTTTCTCAATTGTTAATTAATACCCTAATATAAAAAATAATGTTCTTACATTGTCAGTATAATGTTAATATAATGCCAGCTTACAATTTTTACATAATAATTATATGATATCAACATAATATTGGCTTACAAGTTTGCAATACAATTTTGCTTGTAAATTATCTTTTCTCTTAAAGGGCAATTAAGTTGTTAAAATTAAGTTGTTAACTTAAAAAGTAATTAAGTTGTTAAAATATATAACAGTGAAGAACACTTCATAGCCGGATTTTATTTCATACTTTGTAAGGTAGCATTTTTTGAACACATGCAAATGCCATGTTATTTTAGCGTGTATGCGAGCGAAATTCTGACACATTTGTCGGCATTATTTTATCATAGCACAGGCATATAATTTTGCATTATGCTCGCGTTGTAAACTACACGCAATTGCTTATTAAAATGATCCTAGTTAACATAAGACATATGGCCATATATGAACATATTCTGCGAGAACAAGTGTTCTTTGAAGTTTTTCATTTTTGAATATCAAAATGTGAATTTTTGCAAAATTACGCAAGCTTTACACCGCATAAGAAATGAAAATTAAACTTGGGAGTAGAGTAAAAATAGTTTAGTTACGCTAACTACTTATGTTTTAGTACCAATGTTAAATTAATATACATTTATGCCGACTTTATTAATTAATTTATTGGTATATATAATAATTCAACGAAATGTTTGTCGAAATAATTATCATATTTATTGCAGTGCAATAAAAATGGTTTTTAATGTCGCACGAATGTTAATATTCTCACCCGAATAGTCATTTTTCTGCCGTTGATAAACGAAGAACCAATATATCGTTTCTAGTCTTTTGTGTGGTTTCAATCAGATCGGCATATATTTTATTTCTTTCCTTTCTTTCTTTCCTTCATTCTTTTTTCTTTATTTTTAATGGACAATACACTCCAGGTTAGTTAAAAACATGAATATTTATAGTTAATAAAATCAAAATACGAGCCGGCTTTTTAATTGCTCAAGAAATTATAGTAGCTTACATTTGTGAAAGTCATAAATATCCTTAAGGGCCAATTGCATAGTTTCTTTTGAAATTTTAGCGATGGCACCGCCGTTTGGTCATCTTAACAAACGGGTATATAAGAAAATATAAAATTAAAATGCTGGAAGACCGGTTACCTTTTTTGCAAATACTTATATTTAATTAATCCAGAGAAAACCTTGTTAATGGAATTAATGGAAAAAAAGTAATACGTTACGTTAAATCAGTCGTGTCAACAAAATCGTTTTATGATGTGAAATTTTATTTTCAATTCTCAATTAAAAATTACGCAATTTTAAACAATTAACTATATATACTCTTATAATTAATATGATAGTACATATAACTTTGCAAAGTGTAAAGAACTAAGAGCGGATATTTTTTCACTTTTGTTTTATATTTACTTTTTCTTTTACATTGTAATTCATTGTAAAATGTAAGAAAATAGTAGATAATAAGTATAAGATTTGGATAAATCAATCGGTATTTGTATTTAAATTTGAAATTTAATTGAAAAGAAAATATTTATGAAGCATAAAATCTCAAAAACATTTCGAACTAATCATCATACGTCCTAAAAATTATCTTCCTTTTTATGTCTTTAAATTTAAACAATGCTTTAGAAGAAGT
Source organism: Leptoteleia sp. ZL-2020 (assembly GCA_022817305.1). Classification (NCBI taxonomy): domain Eukaryota; kingdom Metazoa; phylum Arthropoda; class Insecta; order Hymenoptera; family Scelionidae; genus Leptoteleia; species Leptoteleia sp. ZL-2020. The sequence goes on from JABFPN010000572.1 coordinate 6,283, forward strand.
ATTCACAAGCTACTAGTATGAATTTTTTATAATCAACTTCATAACAATACTTCTGACTTATGAGGATCAGCTTTGAAATTAATCTTTTATCATAATAAAGTAATCAATAATACGGACATGTAACCTTAGCATTTTATCGAATAATTTAAAACTGTTTGGCAATTTCATTGATTTGTCCATTTTTTCTATGAATAAAAGAAATTCATAAATTTTAAAGAATAATATAACTCATTGGACGAAACTGAAACTGCAAAATACAATTAAACTTCGGGATTTTGCTAGGTTGGCGCGTGATACTTAGCATTGGAATAGAAGGAAATGTCGATCGAACGTTGGGTGCGAGAGTCTGGGCAATAAATGGACGTGCGAATAAGTTGGAAGAGAGCACGAGGGACAGCAAGAGGATTTTAAAATGGGATGGGGAAAGTCTGTTTATTTGGACCAATTTTTTTTCAAACGCGTTTTAAATATATATTTTTACAATGTCTTCATCTTATTTCATCAGTATGAAATAAAACAACAACTATTAGGCTATTTACTTTGATCAAATATTAATTAACATAATTGTTATAGACATCTGAAAAATCAACAAAATGTGAGATCAATCAACAAAAATGAGTACATTTCTTAAATATTAAAAAAAAAACATGAATCACCTGAGACTACACCAGAAACATTTCTGGAGCTGGACATTAGAATATAACTTTGGTATATTGAGAATATTTTCAAAATATACCAAGAATATTCTTTACTTATTAATAAATTTGAAATTTGTACATTGAAAAACTATTTTTTGCGATACGAGGGTGGTGAAATTTAGTTGCCGGTGGAATATAGGAGACTTTGCTCTATCGTAAGGTCCGAAAGCCGGGGCGCAATGAATGAAGGCTGGTGCGCTTCCTCGTTTGGAACATTAAAATAATAATGCGGAGTTGGAGATGGAAAATGTTCGAATGGAAACTTAATTTAGCCTTTGACTGGTTCGGATGAACGTTTATCTGTAGTTGCCGGGAAGCGGCCTGGAGCGCGGCTTTTGCGGCGCTCGTACGGTTGCGACTACGGCATTAAAGAAAAACAAATGCGCCGCCTAACCGAACGTTTCCACGGTAAAAGGAGTTAGCAAGAACCTAGCGTAGGCGGCACATCAAAGGCGCACCTCGGGCGTGAACGAGCGAGCGGGCACGCGGCTTAAGTAGAGAGTGGAAAACATCGCCACCAATCCCGCCGCCGTCCCAACATCGTCTAATATATTTACTGCGATGGACCACCAACACCAGTTCAGCCGACGTCCGTGACTGCCGCGGAGCCTTCTTTAACTAAACACACCGTGGCCGGCATTGTGCCGTTCAATTTGGTTGCCACCAGTTGAGCCGTCGGAGAGGCGCGCCTCTCCATGCCGACCTCTGTCCCGGAAACGGGCGCCGATTACACGCCCCCGGTCTCGGGTGAAAAAGGCCCCGCGCCCACCCCGCCGCGTCCGCCGCGTTCTAATAAACAATTGAAATTAGGCCGAGCGGAATGCGCGCCCAAATGCGCGGTTTTGTCCGCGCGAGCAGAGCCGCGCTGTATTAGGAGGGACCTCTGTATTTATAAGATCTCGACCATTAATCACCGTGGACTTTCCAACAAGTTGACATTAATGGTTAATCCTCTTTCCCGAAAATACAAAGTCAGAGGGAGAGGGAGACGGCCAGAGGGAGAGAGAAAAGACCTCTTTGATCTTTGCGCGTGCCTACCGCGAACCAACTGGAACAGTTCCCATATTTAACGGCCGGCCTCTTTCGGTTCGGCCGCGATTCCACATTTTTCGGAATATACTTTTTCCGTCTCGCTTTATTTGTTTTCATCCAATCGCCAGTTGCCTTGACTTTAATAATGACCTTAATTCTATTCGGGGCTAGTCGCTTCTTGATGTTATCGCGCTTTAGCGAGAAGTCCGCGTCGGTTCGCGATAAAAAAAATTACACGACAGGGACGGGGGGAGAGGGGAAAAATGGTTGGAAATCAGAAAATTGTAGCTATATAGGGCAATCGCTTGATGAAAGAGACGCGATAAATGTACATTTGCAATTGAACCAATTTCAACGGACAAATGTACGCGCGTGTAATCGGAGAAAATTTCGATAAATAATTAAATTAATTAAAATTTCGATAAATAATTTTTATTATATCATTATAACGACGGTTGTTTAAATATGTATGATTAAAGGTACTATTGCGTCTTCTGAGTATAGTTACTTACGTCCTTTACCGTTAGGCTGAATACTTTTTTGAGAGCAAAAATGCGATTAAACAAATTACAGTTTTGCAGACTTTTTGTCTACCATGCAAAAGGCTAGTTTTAGGTTTTTGCATTAGACAATCTCGATAACGGCATACAATGTGCAATCAAGTAGGGAAACCAGCTTATTTGTGGACAGATTAAGGAGAAAAACATTTAATGAGATTTAAAAATGAAATATTCAATTTCTTGAAAAACATTAAGTCCATATATATTATTTATTATTATGAAAGTAAAGAACTAACGTTGGCAATGACTAGGTTCTATGCGGTTTTGCCCATCCGGGCATTGAACGGCGAGACGTAACATACCTAGCAAGGGCCCAGGTTAAACCCATCTGGGGCCAATAAAGGCCCTAAGTCGAAAACGAATTTACCTACCTAAGGCCCGGATTTTACCCGGATTCAATTCTTACTAGGGTAAGGTCGGTTCAAGATGACTTTCTCCCATTCGTAACCGAACGGTGTACGAGGTAACGCACAAACGTGGCAAGGTGAAACAAGACGAAACGCGGTGCGGCAGTCATATTTTAACCCTTGTTAGGCTACGGGGCTTTCAGCGCGACGCGAAGGGAGGAAATCTCTTTGACTCGCCGCACCGCGCCTTAATCCACTGCCATATCCTATCTAACCAGCTGTTCTCTTATGCTGGAACCCTACTGATTACGGGGCTAAAGGCTAATGCGAAAAGACTTGAAATAAACTATAATCAGGAAATACAATCTAACAATCAGCATTTGCCTACTACGCGGATCCCTTCAACTGTACGAACCTTCCTTATCGATGCATTATTAACGTGTCAAATTTTTATTCCATCATTTTTTTTTTCTCTCCCCATCGAGTTCTCATAATTCGTTAATGTTGATTTAAAGTTTTCTCGTCTTTATAATACAAACATAATTTCCAATGATTTGTTTAGGAGAACATCCGAAATATTAATTGTATTTGACATATTATAAACAAATTCTTGTATTTCACTCGGCATATTCGATAGAACCTAATGAAACACGTAATCGTATAAAATAGCAAAATTTTTCATTCACAAATTACGCCAACTCAACCGTTTGTAATTTATTTGAAAGTTATTAATTCTTCTCGCGTCAATTACCCGGAGATGGAAGATTTTGCGGTCCGAAACTTCAGCGTTCCGTTCACGAAATGGAACGACGCAAAAGAGGAGTCAGCTCGTCCGTAATTAACGATAAAAATTAGATCAATTGTACGATGATAAGGCAAAATGGAGAAGCGTGGTTTGCGATTTGAAAAAAGGATTTATCTCGAGGCCAGTTGGAATAGGTCCTTGTAAAAAAAAAAAGAATATCTTTCTTTGACGAACAAAACGCCGACGTTGCGTTTGCCGCAGATAACAACACGTCAGAGTCGACCGCAGCGCAGTGTCAACCAAAAATGTTTGAACATTGAGCGCGGTCTAACTAGGTCCGACGAAGTTTCGAATCAATGCCTATCAGACCTATCCGCGATGCCCTGAAACAACTTAATCGGTAGATCGTAAAGATCGATCACGTTTCAGCATGGTCTTTGTCATCCTATTATACTCTTGCCTTGATATATTGTCAAAGAAGCCGACTCTCTCCTGATATGAAGGGAAGAAGAAGCGAGCCGAAGGCGACTTCAAACACGCCGTCGTCTTTGCTGCAGGAGGCACGCAGTCGGCCAATGATCTCTTATCGAAAAGCTTTCTTTCTTAACGCCCTTCTTTAAGACACATATACAAACATATCCCGTAAAAGTAATTCTCCATTCCTTTCGTCCGAAACTAAAATCGCTTCAATTCAATTCGTTGCTCCTTTTACATTCAATTAGATATTTAGGGTTTAATGAACCTCGCGCGAACATGTTCGTACGGTTCTATATATATTTTATTCCGACATTTTTAAGCCCGTCAAATTAAATTTAGATAATTTATACCCGGGTAGAAATTGACCAACGGCCGAGTACTGGCACGGTATAGTGTTATCGTACACTGAGAGAAAAATGTTTGAAAAAATTATAATCTTTTTTTGCATCTTAGTATTATAACGGATAAATCTACAGAAGTATAATGAAAAATTATAAAATGTATTCATAAAATACGTAAATGTTATGATTTTTTCATTTATTTTTACAAATTTATGAATACATTGTATCATTTTTTATTGTACTTTTTGCAACATTATCCATCATGTTCTCAAATTATGTTGAAAAATTTCAACTTTTTCACATTTTTTCTCACAGTGTATATCAGTTATTTTATTATATACCGTAACTGAGGGAAAGATTGCAAAATATATGAATACCGTTTTATTTAGGAACAATTCATAGTTTTATCGAACACGAGCGTTAAATGTACAGTGGTTCGAAATAATCTAATTGCTGATGCGTGTAATTATATAATGTTCGTGATTTGTGTGTCTTTTTAAAATTATATAAACTGAGATTGTGTATCAAGTGGTACTTTTTGTAAAAAAAAAAAAAAAGACTTTAAACCCTCGAGATTCAAGGCGCTCATCACTATCGGGCTTGGGAAATAAGGCTTGGTTAGTTTTAATTAATATAATTTAGTGGCACATGGCGCAGGAGATCGTGGACTTTGCCGCGGCAATTTTCAAAGGAAAGAGAATCGTTCGTGTCATTAAGGGAGCGCTCTCGGTCGTTATACGAATATATACTGAAGCTTGCAAATTGCAAACACAACGTCGGATTTTATCTCTATATTTTCGATATTTCTCTTATTTACCCATACTGCCGAGAAATTTTAAGTTTACTATCCATTTAGAAATCGTTTTTCGCATCGCGAATTGCATTGCGCATGCCGAATTTGTGAATTACGGTGAATGCGAAATTAATATACATAATTCAGATGAGATTTCATTTTTCAAAAACTTGTAATTCGATGCCACGATAACTTGCGTGGTACTGATTTTATTCCACTTCAAGTGTTTGCATCAAAAGGTGTACGGAGAAAATAAGTTTATGATAAATTACCAACTTTGTTAGAACATTGTACATATACTTGTCCAAATTATTATATTTATAACAATATTCCTTCTATTTGTGAAAATATTACATAAAAGTTATTATTTTAGCTTGTTAGTTGAATAGTTGGATTTATTAATTGATTAGTTGAATAGTTATTCTTCTGATGTCGAAGGGATATCGTCTATGATGTTTATCCAATTACTATACCAACATAATAATATTCTTCGTATGGTATAGTAAAATTTTTATATAATCTTGTAAAGTTACCATGATATATGGTAATTATTACCATTAAAATGTTGTTATAAAGTATGGTAATTGTTATTACAACTGTTTTTTACGTGCCCTAAAATATGTCCCCGGCTTATTATCCAGAGTCTAGTTATAATTTGTAAACAACCCGAATTAATTTATTCATCCGGAGTATAATTGTTATTTGACGCGAACATAAAACAAATTATTTATTCGGTCCGAATAACATTTGTTTATCGCGACTGAATCTTTTCCCCGAGCGTATTTTAACGCGACGTATAGAATTTAAAAGTGTAAGTATTAAAGTCTGAGAACTAGCTGGCATTGGATGGCTTTGTACGCGCTACTGGAATTAACTCTCCGAAGACGAAATACGGGTTAGTGGGTAGTAAAAGCCACTTTGTCGGCTCCGTTATGGAAATTATGCATCGGGTGGCAAATTATGACGGACACCTTAGCATACGAACTCCACCCTCCGTTCTATTGAAACTTAAAAGTCTAAGACGAAGTTTGTTGTCGGACGTTTCAACAAAGGGCTCAAACACAATCCTCTTTTCCCTTTTAATTTTCTTAAATGTCTTTATGCTCTTTCTAATAACGCTGCCGCCTAAAGGCACATTAAAAGATTTTCATAATTAATTTTTTCTCCTTTTTTTTTGGACGAAATATCATAAATGTTACACAATTCAAGACCACACGTGGGTCGTTTGTTATATTCTTCTATTTTTTAAACTTTCACTTGCAGAGAAAAATGTCATCGATTTAAATAAATGAAAGATTTTGTAATTATACAATCATCCTATTAAATGCACGAATATTATCAGACATTTTTTAAAGAATTTAGACAGAATTAAATGACCATGTAGATACTGAAGAACGGTCGAATATTGGTTTAGTATTTGTAAATGTCGGGAAACCATTGGTAACTGATCGTTGGCCCAGTTCTTCAGGGTAAAATACGAACTAATAGACTAAGGCACAGTACAGATACCGATTCTTGGCAATTTACCGTTTGTTCCAGAACTGAAAATTAACCATTTTGTTTATAAATGAAGTTATTTGTGAAATATTGTTAAAATATGAAAATTTACGTATTAAAAAAATTACGTATCAATACTGTGCCCATTTTTTCTCGTTTTTCATCGTTGATATAATACCGATTTTTCTACATGGGTGATCCTAAATTCAATTCGACCAATTAAAAACAAATGTTATTTCTCTGACAAGATCAGCCGTGTCTTAAACGATAAATAAATTCGTCTTTCGCTCAGCTTACATTTCGTGTAATTTCGGTAAGATATCAACTGAAAACTGCTAAAAATGCTTTTGAAGTTTCAAAGTGGTAAAGGAAAAAAAAAAAGAAAAAGAAAAATGAGCCTCGTTAAAGCGAATTACTTTATAAACCGATGATGAAATGTGCAAATGGTATATAAATAGTAGTTCGCGGCGGATACCGTGAGGATGAGAATTTGAGAATGAAAATAGTCGTAATGGTTTTCAATTGATAAAAGGATGTGTTTTGGTAAAAACGCCTTTGACGTGAGTCAAGCGACGGAGACGATTTCACAAGCCGAGATCACAATTCAATTGTCGCTGTCGATCATCGCGGTCGAATTGAAAGAAGTTTTTTGATTGCTTTTGCGCACCCTAATCTGCTGTTGCGGTCCATTATGCTTGATCATATTGCGTCGTGGCTCCATTTCTCCTTGAGCCTTGTGTCGGCGCCTTTCATCTCACCGAGTGCGAGCTTCTGTTTCTCCTGTGTTTCTGTCGCCGGCTACCGTTGTGGAACAAGACCCTAATCGCCTTAAGCGGAAAGGTACATAAGCGGGACGGAGACGGACCTCTTTGTGATCAACGGTGCAGACTGAGACACTGTTTTCTATTATTTTGATTTTCTTCCCGCTGATTATTGCTTGGTCATTTGGCCCGTCCGATCGGCTCGTCCGAATGTTTAACAACGCGTTTGAAAAGTCACCTTACTGCCAACAAATCTCCATTTTAATCGAACGAATCATCAAACGAATCATGCGTCGCGTTACGCAATCCTCTTCATCGTCAACACTTCTTCGCTCTCGAGGAATTTTTCTTCCCGACATACGGAAATTGATCGGTTCAATTGATACCCTTTCGAAACTTTTATTAAAGCCAATCCTAACGTAAATGTTAACGACATTAAAAAGCAAACGAAACAGTCACTTTCAAATATTGCAACCTTTCGTTGTAATTGGAGAACATGATTCGAGAACAAATTAAGGTAATTAAATGTAATTAAAAAGAAAATAGTTTTTAAAACGTGAAGAAATATTTTGTTAGCCGATGCTTGAATTGCCGCGTTGCAATGCAAACCTACGTTTTTTCCCAAAATATCCAATATTTATCTATAATGATGAATAATGCTAAAAATGATTAGCGAAGGGATAGGCTCGTATTTGTTTAGGGCATGTTTCCTGACGTAGATCGAATGTAATAAACTTCGCTAATATCAAATACGTCGAGACGGAGAGCAAGGAAGTTGCCTATGTAGAGTTTGTCGGCACCTGAAGCGATTCAGTGAAGCGTATCAAACATGATGCGATACGATTTGAAGAGCAGTAATACGGTAGCTGACTGATCACGGCATGTTAAGCACGATCGAATGTTGAAGCGAGTGTCCATTATGTCTCGATACTGGCGTATAGCGTTTGAAAGTTTGCGAAAAAGATTCCAGTGTAAATCGGCGGAAATCAATAAGATTAAAAATGTAACGATAAAATAGTTGGGAAAGGATTTCAACTTACGCTCTTTGGAAAACATTCTAATTGCATTAAGATTATTGTCATTTATATTCCAATCTTTTAAACGAATTCGAATCTCGTTGCTTTCAAACCATTTTATTTTAAACCTACTACGTGAGATGGCGGTACAAATAGTTTGACTGTTTTCAATTTGAAAGTAAGGGAATGTCTTTTCCTTTACATATATATATATATTTACAAAAAATAACGAAATGAAACTTTATACAATTCAAGCTTGCATTATACATTTATCATAGAATATTTTATAACAAGATCCAATCTATACATTCATTCAATATTTAATGTTCTAAATTCTTGGTAGCTTTTAATTCAAATGTACTTTTGAATTAATATAATTTAAACTATTAATTACTTTTTTTATATTTAGATTAGCGTTTGCGTATCTGTGGCAGTTCTGGTGACGTCAACTCAAGATAAGTCGACCAATACGGTATCAGTTTCTTCAGGTGCCTCGGCTCCCCAGAGCAACACCATTCAGAAGCTGATCAAAATATTGGAAAAGTATGGTTTGGAGGAACAAAGAGGGTTGAAGAAGGTATATTTAAGCAACAGGTCTATCACTTGTAACGACGGATCTCAGGCTGGCTTTTACTTGAGAAAATCGTACGGCTCTAAAAGGTGGATCATGTTTCTCGAAGGGGGGTGGTGCTGCTACGACGAGAGAAGCTGCAAAACAAGATGGATCAAAATGAGGCACCTTATGTCTTCGACTGAGTGGCCCGAAACTCGAGATAGTTAGTTTCTTTGTTTCAACATAAAATTACACGAAATATATATATACATATTTTATGAGGAACTCGTACAATTGTATCTCTGTACATTGAGAAAATTTTTCGTAAGAATTGTTAATCTAAATTATGTAAAGGATACTAATTTTTAATATATGTTCGTGTATCTAAATTGTCCAAAATTCTATTGCTTTATATTATAACATTTGTCCGCGTGTATACGAATTTCTTCAAGAGAATTCGGGGTATGAATAGTAACTTTTTGGACACCTTTTCTCCGCGCGTACGAAGGATTGAGAGAAAAAAGGTGTTCAGTAACTCGTTGCAGTGAATATAAATTTCATCCTGATTTTATGCCGAACGATCAAAGATTTTTTGGTGAATGTGCGACACGTATCCGAGACCATGAAAGTCGATTCTGAGAAGCTATATACTATTCACAATAACCGTGGCTAACGAAAATCTAATACAACGATTTTTGATTAAGTTCAAGAAAACCGCGCGACAATTGTTTGAGATCATAAAACCATTGTGTGTTATATTGTTTTCTCAAGAAAGGGCATACACTTGGCACGGCCGCATTTTGCCCCAAAATGAACTTATTCCCCGAAAATTCATCTGCTCTCGATTATAACTTTTCGTAAAATAAGTCAATTTTATAGATCGAAAGCGTTTCGTCGGATTAAAAGTTCTTTTCATCTGTTCCTCTTTTGATGCGCAACTTTACAGTACGAATCATTTAATATTTTATTCTTTTTTTCCAGTTGGTGGAATATTATCATCCCACCCAGAAGAGAATCCGTACTGGTGGAATGCGAACCATGTGTGAGTATTTACTTCCAGCCTTATACGCTGTTAAATCTAAGTTTATATATAACGATGTTAAATTAAGTTTTGCATTGTATTGCGCAGATTTGTCCCTTACTGCAGCAGTGACAGTTGGAGCGGCACTAAAGCAGCAACAGATGGTTCGTTTTCATTCATGGGTGCTGAAATAGTTGCACAAGTCATACGAGATTTGACTCCGCTCGGTTTGGACAATGCAAGTTCCCTCCTCCTTGCTGGTAGTAGCGCAGGTGCAACCGGTGTTATGCTCAATTTGGATAATGTTCAACATATTCTTCATAACGATTTAGGTATAAACAATCATTCTTAATGACTTATAAAATAGTGAAATTAGTTGGCAGTCATTTCAATTCACTAATTTTCGCATATTTACTTGATGAAAGTCACTGTTTTGTAACATGAGATATATACCGATTGTCATTTCACTTATTTAAATTATGCAATTTGATTATCGATTAAATTCAACTATATAAATATGTGAGGTTTAAATCGAATATGGTTGTCTTAAGCGTGCCTTCGTCAACTCTACCATCGAGTTCAAAAGCACTCAAATTTATGTTTCTCAGTGCAAATATAACTTTAGTTGATAACGATAAAATAATATATTTCATGGTATTCGTAACTTTAGGGTTCAGGCACATCGCTGTGCGCGGCATCAGCGACTCCGGATGGTTCTTGGACCGAACTCCATACTCACCATCCGCCGTAGCTCCCACTGAATCTGTGGAAAAAGGTATTGATCTTTGGAAAGCTCGAATTCCACATAATTGTCATAAAGAATACTTTGACGAACCGTGGAGATGTTACTTCGGATACCGGTTGTACCCGACTTTGAATGGTCCGTATTTTTGACCTCACCAAGAAATTTAATTCTCCGCCCTATTCCAAACAGTCGTTTTTAATTTATTGAAATTTCACTTCAGCGCCCTTGTTTGTGTTCCAATGGCTTTTCGACGAAGCACAAATGACTGCCGACAATGTTGGTGCACCGGTGACAAAGCAACAGTGGGATTACATCCATAAAATGGGTGCTAATCTTCGCAGGACTTTTGATAACGTTACAGCTGTGTTTGCGCCCAGTTGCATAAGTCACGGGGTTTTGACGAAACGAGACTGGCAATTGGTCAAAATCGACGACGTGTCACTTTCGCAAGCGATTCACTGCTGGGAGCAATCTTCTACATTGAACAACCACAATGAGTTAGTATCTATGATGAATTTAGAGTATTTGTTAACGTACCTGCATTGTATAAACAGTAAATGAGTTAAATTAGTGAAAAAGAAATTGTTTTTTTAACGACATTTATTATAAGTTGGGGCGTATATTTTTATACAGTTACCGAATTTTTAGTTAAAATAACCATAATATAGTTAATTTCAACCACAATTTTATATTATTTATTTCAACTGTTATAATTTCATTTTATAATCTATCTTTGTTGACAGGACTGATACACAAATACAAACCAACCAGCCTTGTACAAAATCTCCGAGAAAACTCTTACGTTCCGGTGTAACAAAGGGAAATGGGACTGTGATCGAAATCATAACGCAAGAAAAAAACAACACAGTCGTAAATGGTAACAATAATTTTAATGCCAGGAACAGGTTCCCACACAAGAAGTTGACAAATAATTTCTCGGAAGACAAAAACCGACGGAAAAGGCGGCGAAAACACAAAGGAAAGCGGAGGGATAAACATAAACACGGGAGAATAAATAATGGAAAGCACGAGCACCGAAAAGGAGGTAAAATGGCAATTATCATTTTTTACGCGCACGCATAAATACAGAAAAACGGTCGATATAAAATGAATAAAAAGTCTTGTTAATAATCAATTAAGAAGTGAATATATTCATTATATATTTTATATCTTTTTTGCTATTTGGAAACGAATTCTGCTGTTACGAACTTACAAATAGCATTTAGAAGTACTTCTGATAACTATGTCCACTTATGAATTTTTTATTTTTTTATATGAAATTGTTCAAACAAATGTGGACCATATATGGAACATATATGTTTCATTTTTACTAGGGTACCAATATGCAAAACCGTGGCGAAAAGTAGCGTTTTCACCGCAGTGTCGTAAAGGAACCATTGTTGCTTTTTGTTATATTCACATATGAAATTGTTTCAGGTCGTAGGAAGGGTATGAAAAAGGGTAATAATAACAACAACCACACATTATTGAATGGTACAAGGCCACAACGATCGGTTGTCGCGTCGAATAAACGCAAATGCGTAAATGGCTGCCAACACCGTTTGATAGAACGTTGCGGCTGGCCGCAATGTAATCACAGTTGTCCGAAGCTCAATAATCCATTTACAGGGGAGGAAATGGATTTCATTGAGTTACTTAAGAGTTTTGGTCTCAACATGACGAGCGTCGCGGAGGCGTTGGGGATTGACATGCACACGTTGGACAACATGGACCACGACGAGCTCTTGAACTTGCTGACGCAACAGTAATAATTTGCACTTTCAGTAGTACTTATAATCAAACCTCCTCCGCACGTATTAAATTTCTCGTTAAATATTTAATAGATTTTAATTATATTTTTGTGTAGGATCAATTTTAATTGGGACACGTTATAAGACAGTTCGGAATAGAAATTATCTATAGAGAGTAAACTCGTAATTTGGTGATAATTAATATATGACATAGAATGTAAATACAGCGAAGCCGAGTAGAAATATTAATTTATTAAAATGTGTGCGTTAAATTAACAACAAAATTTGTTTATACGTTTAAGATAATGAGACCGATAATAGGGACATTGTTTATAGTAATATTTAACATCTTCGTAGTGTCGATTGATATTATATATTATATTTATCTTTCAATTAATTGCCAGAATAGCATTCACCATTTCGTTTTATGATTAATCCGCAAAATTGTCAGGCTACGCTGAAAAGTGGTAGCAAAAAAGTGGTAGTAAAAAGTAATAGGTTTCATCTCAGCCGAGTTATACGGTTGGAAAATGATTCTAGTATCGATTGTGTTAAAATTTGGCATGAAAGTAATAATATTTCTAACAAGAGTAAGAAAAATGATCATTTTTGTCTCAAATTTTACAATCGTATTCTCTAGTTAACGCGAATTATTACAACTTTTAATAATAGAAGAAATTATAAATCAGCCCAGTAATTAGATATTTACATAAGATGTTTGCATAAAGAAATAAGTAAAATAAATTAAATAAATTAAAAGAAAACGAAAAAGAACAGAAACATATAACGCAATATTGGATATATTCGAATGAAGGCACAAACTATATCTGTTGGGAAATGTATAATAATTAATTTATTTCTTGTTAGTAGCATGTTATTCAACAAGGATATAAATATTTTCAAGTTTGTAGGCTGATGGTAAAGATCATCTAAATTTGATAATAAAGTTACGGTAACGGCACGACGAATCAAGGTACAAATAAATGAAAATATTTATATCCGAGTTAAATATAATGTTTTATTTACGATATAAACGTAATATGTTGGTAGTCCAAGAAGAAAGAATCTAATTTTTGAGGTGACTGAAAAATTGTAATCAAAAATTAAATAATAATCACAAAATACTTGTACAGTATTTAACCCATGATTTAAAAATAATAATTCTTTCTTTTTCTATAAATTATTTAACTTAAATAAACAAAAATTATTATTATTCGTACTTTTTACGATAAAAATATATCAGAATTCATTTTAAATTTATTACAAGTTTAAAATAATATAATAAATAATACGTTATATGTAAATGCAACTACAGCGTGAGTCACCTACACGTCAACTTTATATAATCATTTCATAATGTGTTAATATATGAGGATAGGTACATAGTTAAATATCATTTATAACAATATGTTATTTTGTACGCATTAAGTATAAATATGTGTATTGTTAAGTTCCAGTAAAAAAATTGTTTCAGCGGATGCCCCCAAAGAATGTAAATATACCTGTGCGAATTAGTTCAAATTTAAGTAAAATCATAGGAATGTAAGATGAATTTGAACAACCTGCAATTATTTCCTACATAATTATGTAATATTATAAATTTCATCAACAATATAAAAATAGGTGTACTTAAGTATGTATAAAGTACTATGTAAACCGTACTTAATATATTTTGCAAAGTCATAATAAACCATTTAAATAAAAAAGATTTTTTCGACAATAATATCAGCATATCTGTAATATTATAACTTAAACGCGACTTACAATCGTTAAGTGTTTATTTAAAATATAATTATATAAAAGATATTATATACTCAATTAATGGATGGGAATTTAATTATTTCTGACTGGTAAACAAAAATCCTTTAAAGTGTACAAAAAAAATTAAAAAGCCTTTTGAAAATTACTGACTTCACTTAAATATTGTCTTATTTATATTCCTGTGATTTTATATAATTATGATTTTCTGTATGTACTAACCAATGCGCCTTTATAGACTGAATAAAATATCTACCTCATCATTAAAATCAAATTGTAATTACGTTCTCTGAATTTTAAGCCTTTCTTTACATTAAATTTAAGTGAGGAATTTTATGTAAAACTGATGCCGCGAACGTATGGATGAATGCAATGTTGTAAAACAGTTGTGCGCCTAATTTATTTATTTTTATAATTATAAATACTTGAGAAAAAACAACGTATAAAGTCGACGTTAACGTCGAAGGGACACGGAACGAAATATCTGACTACTTAGAAAACTTTTATATGCACATAAGTTATCTTCACCATGACTCTCATCTCTAAAGTTTAGAATCCTAACACTATGAGTGATAATATTGAATTATACAATTGTTACGTTTACCTTATCGTTTTACCACTTTAAGTAAGAAAGTATTTATAAATCTTGATGCAAATATTGCGCAGAGATTTCTATTCTAATGTGGGATAATAATTGTTACATTTTACGAATACATCACGTCAATTATAGAATTTGGACTTTTCGTTCCGTGTTGCAAATAAAAGTAATTTATTATATCTATATAATTATTGGGATATAATTATTATAATAAAGGAATGAAACACGTTTAATACTTAAAGCGACATATTGTCGTTAGTCGTTGTAGCTTTTTTTTAATAATTTCACGTATCTGATACCATTGTATAATCATATATAGGTGTGAATTTTGTAAATAAATTGTATATCTGTTTTACTAAGTTGTAATAAATTGTTCATTAATTAAACCATTAAGTGATATAAATAAAACAATACATAGAAAAATATATAATGCTGAATATAGTAGAAAAATGTTGCAGCTTTTACACATAAAGCATGATAGGCAAAATAAGGATTTTCGGGTAGATATATGTAAAATATCATTTAAATACATTTAAAAATGTTTTATTGCTAAAAATTGCCTTTGTAATAATGCATTTTCGTTCACAGATTCATTGCGGTATCTATGAACTCGTTATGTACAGCAAATAATTCTTTCACGCCGTAAAGAAAATTTATAGTACAGTAGTCTGTTAAAATTAAATTAATACTGTTCATGTGCTTTATCGAAAGACCAAGGTGATGTTATTTCAGATTATTTTAACAATTGACAATAACGAAAGTCGGAATGAGTTTCATAACAAGTATAAATTTTTACACAGTACTTCCTAAAAGCGCATAATAAATTGTTATTAATATTCCGCGAATTTATGAGTCAGCAGAGATTCTATTATAAATGTACATTGTTTCAAAGTATTCTGAAATCGATGAATCTTTTGATCAATTAATAAATGCAGTTACGTTTACAGTGAAAGTGGTGCTACATGATTGAAATGAAATATTTTGTTTGCAAATTTTAATGTAAATCAAATGACAATTTATTTCGAATTATGCGCTGATAGGAACGAACAATTATTCAGTTGTACATTTTTAACCTTAATATCTATCTTACAAGTAATTATTCCATTTGTTCAATTATTAATTTTAATTTTTAATGTCAGTAACCATAAACGATATAGACAAATGTCTAGCCTAAAACATTTGATTTTTTTTTACAAAAAGATTGTCAAAATTCAATATATTCTCTCAAAAGTAGCGAATTATATTAAGAAATACGTTATTACCTATTTGCAATATTTCCCAGGGCAAAGCCATTCATTTATTTTTTAATACGTGAGCAATTTTACAAATTTGAATTCTTCTAGGCATTTGCTAACACTGCTTTAAATATGAACCTATAACTAATAATTATTATGAATTCATTTGAAACTGACTATATGCATCACTGTACACAAGCCTATTAGTCATTTTTTCTCCGACAATTTTCCTTTAGACAACACCATTTTCGAAAAATTTTCGTCACTGCCTCATCTCAGACGAGAAAAGAAACGTGCGTTTAAAATTATGTAATTAAACCAACTAGTTTATTTATTTATTTTCTTTTTTTTATAAAAAATTGACGTTTTCCAACAACCTTTGTTTGTGACGTATGGTTACTCTTGTTCATTCTGGTATACTTTCCAAAGTAGTTGACGTAAATCGTCAAATGAGTAAACACAATTTATTTCGATTTTCCTTCTTCCTCTCGGGTATAAGGACTTTAGGTTTACCGGCATCTTCGGAATTGCTGCGAGAATAAAATGATCGGCTAAATCTACTCAGCTTCATGCCCTTACTCAAAGTTCTACCCTTTCGGAAAGACGCGAATCTCCCTAACGAGGATTTGCCACTTTCCGGCATCGTTTCTCCGAGGGGTTCCTTTTTCTCAACATGCGACCAATTCAGTGTCGTGAATTCGATGTCCTTAGGCTCGTCACCCTTTATGGTATCACGGTCGATCCAAGTAAGACCCATTTCTACCTTTTCAGCCAGGTCCTTCCAATGTTTACGATTTTCAACGGTACCTTCGTACAGAGGAAGTATCCATGGAAATGTTTCCGACAAAATTCTGTAAAGTGGCAAGCAAATCTCGTCGATAAATCCGACCTGCATTTGTGGCAATTCATCTCTCCTTTCCCGATCCATCATAGCAACTGGTTGCTGATTAAGTTGTAATCGCTCCAAGTCACCTTGATCGAAAAATTCGTCCGCGACCATTTTTGCTACCCGATGTTGAACCTCCCAAGGTTTCGCTATAGCACTTACATCGCAAGCTGTCATCATCATTCCACATAAAACTGAAATTATTAAATTTTTGTTATTTTGAGGTACTAGTGGTTTGGATAGATCTTATAACAATATGTTATACATAATGAAATTATGGTAATAAATATATATAGCAAGAAATGTTTATAATCATCACGGAGAAAACTGTACTGTTGAAGCAATGCCAATTGGTGTTGGTGTAACAATGTTATAATGTTAATATTGTCCCAATATTATGAAATGTAACACTTACAAAAATTTTATGTTAAATGTTTTTTATGTAGGTGTCACAGTTTTATCATGTTGTTCTATTATTATTTATTTATTTATTCACATATATATTTAAATTAAGACGGTCCAGTGTATGACGAATAATTAAAAGAAAGTAAATAATATTCGATATCTCACTTACGTTCCTTTTTTTCTTCACTCTGCCATCCGAATTCTCCTTCTTCTATCAACTGCATAAAGCTTTTAATTTTTTTGAAATATACACCTAAATCCGTGGATAAAATGGCACTCTCCACGACTTTCATCACCTTTCTATAATCCTCCATGCTGAGATTTTGAAAAATGTTGTTGCTATCTGAATTAAGAATCATAACACACTGATCAAAGTGATGATGTTCCATGGTACTCGTCGAATACAATATAGCTAATGGCGATTCTGTTTTGGTTTGAAAAGCGTTATTAGTTCCACGATGATCTAAGTCATGGCACAAACATGCTACCAATAGTCCCAAAATTTCCAAGTCTGTCATGAACTGTTCCATTTTGCCCGTTTTTAACATGGCAAACATCGTTTGAGCTACGTTCAAAGCGTGCCTCCAATTATGATATTTTACAGGCCTGAAAAAACGCAATAGTTGTTGCAAATATGGCATAAAAATTAAAATATTCTAAAGTAGGTATAGTGTTATCGAATGATAACTCTTTTAATCCACCCTCGGGGATTGGGGGTGGGGAATCACAATTTTAAAATTTTAAATGAGGTCCCTCCATATTTTATTGCAGATTTTGTACTACAATATTTGCAAGTTTGAATTACTGTAATTTTTCACAACAGAATTACCTGTAATTTTTCTTTACACTAAGTATCCATCGACAAAGAACATTGTACGGTATATGAAATTTCTGAATAAGATTACATTGCGTGAACATGCAAATTGTTGCCTTGCACGTTTCTTCGTCTGTTAGATCGAAGTCAATAAAAGTAAAGCTATATAAATTGTACGCTTCCGCGGATGCGATTTGATCAGTCGTGAGTTTCTTTGCATCCTCGTTACTTGCGGTAGCGTGATAACTCAGACATTCCAAGGCTACCTTTTGTTTTGCCATTAATTTACACGCTGACTCGTACATTTGAGTATTATGGATTCCGAGTCCGCAAAATATAGCAAACGCTTCGAAAATTGAAACGTCCGAATCGGTGAACGAGGACCCATTATCCTGCAAGCATACCTTCGTTTAATATTATTTCGACTGAGTAATTTTATTCAATTTATAACGATTGCCAGAACAATAAAAGCTATCGTTGACGTTGTATTCCTTGTAATTTTACCTTGTTGATAAGCTGGGCCACACCGATAACAGCTCTTTGACCATTAACTATTGGCATACATAATATGCTTCTAATAGGATCGTTACCATTTTCTAGAACTTCTCTTTTTAACCAAGTCGTAACATCGCCAATGTTTAAGATTTGACCCGTTGATGCGACGTACTTAGCGATTTGCCCTAATGGTCTACATAAATCATTCCCACTGGGTCGATACACACGCGCTTCTTCTGTTCCATTTTTCATTTCGAAAACTAAGGTAAATTTACTACTATCGTTTGTAACCTGCAAAAAATGGTTAAATTTAATTTAAAAATGAACAAGAGGAATATATTAAGTGGTATGTAAAATAATAAAATGCTCTTATTGAATAAAAGCATCGAGTTTGAAGTAAAATTGATGATCTTGATTGTTAATTTTTTTTGCCAAACGAAATTTGGGGATTATTTAATTAATCTTTATGGTCGCATTCATATAGACAGGATGACCTAAATGTTAAAAATTGACGTTACACTGAACGAAAAAATTGTAAAAAAATGTATAAATTTCAAATATATAATGATGAATTATTTTTTGAACTTTCATTTATTTTCATTTTACACATACTTACATGTTGTTGAAAGATGTCTTCCATATCAATATTGTTACTCTGTAAAAATAAATAAATTAGTAACGACAAATTAATGAATGTCACAGCAAAATCCAAATTTCACTTACTTCTCTTCTCGACAATGGTTTTCTAGTTTCTTGAGTCGAACGGCTTGGCCTTTCTACAATTTTTTCCAAATGACCCTAAAACACGAAAATTCATAATTTCTCTATCTATTTAAATAAGAATAATGACTTGTAAAATTTTCTTTGAAATCGTTTCGTACTCACAGCTTCCCCGCAATCTAAATCCAATAGATATACCGCGCACCGGTCGCATTTCAAAAGTTCTTTAGCTTCTGTCATAATTTTCGTAACGAGGCATTCTAAATTGTTTTGTTCCTCAAAGATACTTCTTGCTAAATTTAATAGTATTTGATTTCTTCTGTATTCTA
Source organism: Leptoteleia sp. ZL-2020 (assembly GCA_022817305.1). NCBI lineage: Eukaryota > Metazoa > Arthropoda > Insecta > Hymenoptera > Scelionidae > Leptoteleia > Leptoteleia sp. ZL-2020. The sequence goes on from JABFPN010000572.1 coordinate 25,860, forward strand.
AAACGGAGAGCTCAAATAATTGAGCATTCTGAATCCCGATCCCACAAAATGTAAGGTATCTGAAATTCAAGAATTTCCAGTACTACAATGATAAAAGACATAAAGAATTATTACAATTGATGCATAAATACCAATTACATTTATGTATTACCTTTGAAATACCTCGACGTCCCTTTGGGTGAATTCATTACCTCCATTCTTTTTATTGATGATTTGAGCAACTCCAATCACATCACCTTCGTAATTACAAATCGGCATACATAATATTAATTTCGTCGTGTAGCCGGTTCTCAAATCAATGGATGAATTAAAACGTGGATCCTGTTAAATAAAACTTTATACTTAATTATTTTTATTTTATTGTAACGTATATGTTTTAATAAATTAGTTTATACGATTAAAACTTTAAGAGTTTAAAGCATTATTAAAATATTATAAAATTTTAAGTATATACCCTGTTTACTAATATAAATTTAGTAATTTGTTTTAACATTATTATATTTTTTTCAATTTGTAGTATTTATCAAAACTAGAAGGCTTTTATAAATTAACATATAACTACTATTAATTTAATTGTAAAAAATTGTTAATGAAAACGATTCTTTTCAAAAACAATTGTTATTTAGTTAAAATTATTTACTAGGACAACAAAAGTATGGAAAATATTAATTTTGAGCGTAGTAAATCAACTCGTAGTTAGAAAGTTTGTTTTACGTTATCAGTTAAATTTTAACTAAATTGTAAACCAATTACAATGCCAAAATTCGAGGGTAATATTTGTTACTTATCGAGATAGCCGGAACAAATAATTAAAAACAATTAATTGCACATGACATAAGATTGCTAACGATGATAATTTAGGAAGTCAACATCTGCAGCAAATGGATTCCATCTTAATAGCATTTAACGTTTATACATTAATGAAATACCTAAAGGTGACAAAACTGAAACAATCTCAATAAATCTCTATATGAACCATAAATGCCATATTTTGAGATACGCATTATCTTTATTGTGCTTTTCGTAATAGGCCATGAACTTAGTGGGGATTACAGGAAATTCTATATACCGCATTTTGAAGTCTTCGCCTGCCTTTGGGATTTATTTTATTCAGTTCGCCTCGGAAATGTACTTTAATGTAAAAACTTACGGGACTCTCTTAAATTTAAATTCTTTGAGCATTTCAGTAATTTTAATGAATTTAATGAATAACCAGAAGAATAACGTAAGTAACAGTAAAGCATTTCGTTGTTATAAACAAAAGCAAACAATGATCTTGAGAAAAGCGCATCTAAAAGGAGGTAAGTTGAAAGAAACAGTGGAACGCGGAATAACAATGATATATGTTCACATACTAACCTCATAAGCATCCTTAATATTGATAATCTTTTTGCTCTGAGCAACATAGCCGGCTATCCCGACGCCAAACGGTATCTTAATCTCGTCATTTTTTGCTTTTTGTACGGCAGTCTCTAACTCGGTATCTTGAGTGACATCAAAAAGTTTCGCGACAAGATATCTATCCTCTAGAGGACCTTTGGCTAAAAATAAACTTCCCCGATCGGCCTGGGTGAGCAGTTCCACGTTTACTAGAATTTTATGACAAAGAACATTGATATCTAACTCATTAGCAACATCTCTTATCAATTCCATAAACAGATCCCCTTCGTTTAATTGATTCAACTCCTCCCTGCGGCCCATGAGCATCGTCGATGATCTGCGAACATATTGACTCGTCAAAATTCGTTATAAACTTTCAATTTGTCTACGTCAATCACTTAAAGGGAAATTGCTAACAAAAGTTTTATTCGCTTCGTAATTTGTATCACTGAAATTGAATATTTCAAAAGTAAAAGCAAAGTAAAAGTATGGTAACAACCAGAAAAAGTAGGCCGGTTCTTATCAAGAATTTGATAAGATTCTAAGTTAAATTTTTAAGTTTATATGTATAACTAATCAGAAACTTGTTTGGCAAAAAAACTGGTTAAATATTGGAGAATTCCTTTAGACTACATAGACTGTTAAGATCTAATTTAAAAATAAATGTAGAAAAGAAAAAGTATTACAATCATAGAAATGAATCTTACACGGCACAGTAAAAATATTTCCAATTGGAGCAGAATTATGTAAATTAGGATACAATTACCCAAGAAAACGTACTTTACGTTAGAGTTATCGTAAAGTACAGTAATTTTTTTTGCGAAACTTTTTTCCCCCGTGTATTTCAATTACGTTAAACAAATCTTGAGGGTCTTTTTAATTTACGTGACGGTAAAAAGTGGTTCTCCTTACCTGCTCGGACTTCTACTTCTTTTCTCCGGGGAATTAAATGCTAACCACGATTGGAAAAGTTCCGAAGTCACGCTATTTCGTTTACTTCTACTGATAACGGGTTCCTCTTGATGTAAACTAGAAGTCGATGATTTTGGACCAGTACCAGATAATTGTAGCCTCTGCCTTAATTCTGGACTCGCCTTTTCCCGGATCCAGGATTCAATTTCAGCTGGATTTGCTTCTAAGTATCTAATAAAGGTAGGAATTTTGCTTATAAGGATTATTTGCTTTTCCATTTGCTCAACAAACATTCAAACAATACATGCGAGACCAAATAACTTCTTCAACTGCGACGAAAACTTCTCATTATAATCAAAAAAATAATTATCTGAACTAAAAATACTTTTTATCCATTAAATTATTTTATTTTATAAGAATATCAATTTCTACTTAATATAAATTTTAGCCGAGACGAGACATTTGCTATCATTCAGGATCTGTTTATGCGAATAATGTTTTTATTTTACTTATTTTACCAAAATTATAATTACTGTGAACACAAGAATAAATCGAAAAAACTAATTAACATTTTCTCTTTTTTTTAAATTAATTCAAATCCATTCTCGCCCAATGAGATAAAACAATCTTATCGTACTTCAAGTAAACATAAAAGACCTTTGTTTTTGTTGCGCCAAAGTGAAACAATAAAGTAGTAAAGTTAGTTGCTTATTTAATTTTAAAAGGTCGATGAAATTTCTACATTATCTGGAGTTATAACATTTCATCATACGACAAACAAAGGAAATATATATGTATTAACGGAGTACCCTTTGTTTCCGTTCGGTAAGTTATTTATTGTAAACTATAAGATGGATACCGGAAAACTGATTCAATTACGATGTCGATAAAAGAAATAAATCACGTTGACAAGTATTTTGAAGATTTTACGGACAGTAAATATGTAAAGCGAGGAACTGGGGGATAAGAAATGTTAACATTTCTGCTGAAGTGTGCATAATCTTTGCTCAGAAAGTTGTTTTGATGTTTATCCGAATTAAATGAAGATCATTTTGAATAAGAACTGTTATTTTCAATAGAACGAACCATCCTGGTTTATATCCTCCCATCAAATCAATTTGACAAAAGTAATTACATGATTTACCATATATTTGCAGCGTAATATTGCCTCGAGAAATTCCATATTTTGGTGTTTTATCGATAGACTGAATAATGTATGAAATGAGAGAAGTTTAATATTAATTCAACGGCATGAGGTTCGGCAACGAAGATTTTATTACCGTTTCGTACAAATTTTGAAATTGTAATTTGTAGAATGTTCGTAACAGTGAGCCCAGAATGTTTCGAATTTTAATACTCATTTCGAGTGCACGTGTACTTCCAATTTCAAATTTCTGATATATTGAACTGAAATGGAAGAGTTGGATTTCGTCTTTGTTTACAATTAATTACGAAGTTTCAACATGTTTCGTAACCAGTTGCCAGGGCTTGGAGTAACCGTTAGAGGACAAAAGATGTTAGATTTCAAGGTGCAAATATTGATCACCAGAAATGATCTTTCGAAAATATTACGATCAATATATACGTTTATTGTATGTCTAGCGATATCTAAAAGTAAACAATAAATTTGTTTAAAAATAAAGAATGTAACTATTTATTGCTAATTTTTGCACGGGTATTGTTGGCTTTATTTAGTAATAGGAAGAAAAAAATTATCAATAAACTGATACATTGAGAAAAAAACTTCAGTTACTGTGACTATAAATACATAGTTGGTTTCGGAGTCTTCTGTAATGGAGTATGCTTTTTGCAACGAATATTTATATTTAAAAAAATTAGAAAAAAACACAATTTTTACTATGCCGGTCATGGCGAACATTTAATAAATATTGTACTCTCTTGACTTTTTAAACTATCACATGTTTTATGTTTTATCCCGAGGCTTTGAATATGCAGTACAGCAAGTTTTGAATATAATTTTTTCCCGCATAAAAGTGAACATTAAACGAATGAGATTTACAAAAATTATATATATCCGTAAGTTGATAATAAATTTTATAATTATTCTATGTACTTTTACCCGGTATATCAATATGAGTACACACGCGGATGCATTTAACAATGTATTCCGCTTTAAATTGACAAGAGATTCAAAGTTTTATGGAAAATCTCTTGGCAATTCTCGAGAGTCTTTCGAAAGATTTATAGAAAGCACGTGAGACATTCGTGGTTAAATAATGAATGAATGTATGTCGAATTTGGAGCATTAATGTGCTAGGTAGATCGAGGTCATAAGCCATAATCTGTAATCGACATAATCTGTAATGAACTGAATGAAACTTTTTTACACAGTGTAACAAACTTTACTGTCAACGTCTAACTAACGAAAAATACGACACTTTTATCTTGAACAATGCAACTTAATGCAAATGATAATATAAATTTACATTTTCGCAAACCCTTACCTCATTTAATTTTATATTTGCAGCTGCATTGTAACTTTACACAAAGTTGTGAAAATAATGACGCTATTTAAAGGACAGAGGTATTCCATAAGTAAGTGATATTGTGCAATTTTAAAAATTCTTCTGGACTATAACAACATCATAAGTATATCCTAAAACATTTAACAATGCACGTTAAAGGAAACACTTTAACTCCAGTAAAGTATATTGGCTCTATTTTCATATCGGCGAGCAAAAGATTATATTATGTAAAATTTCGCATACATAACGACACGTTAGTTGATTAAAACGTGTGAAGTCGTGCCCATTAATATTCATATGTTTAGTATGAAATTACAAAGGAAAATGAAAAAATAAATATTAACTGAATAAATTTTTGTAAATTTCCTGTTAATATGCGAACGCAGTTTAATTCTATACCGTTTAATATTTAAATTGTAGTTGGACGTTTTATTTTAAGTATAATATGTAACGCATATTACAAAACATTTTGTAAAAGCAAACATTACATTATTAAAGTCTCAGAGACAAGTTCGAGGAATAATTCAACCGTTGGAATAAGCACTTATGCTGAAAAGTTACTTATACGAACACTTTTATTCTGGATAATTAACATGACGAATGTCTTTTGTCTCTGCAAGTGTCTTTAGTAAACAGTGGAAGATGAAATATCTATATTGACACGTCTCACTATTTCACAATAAACGTTACTATAATAATTTTTTTTTGTCATTGAATGTCGTAGGTGACTGACAATGTATTTCCTCCTTTTCATATCAAGAAAAATGACACGATACACATCGAGTGTGTAAGCTTATCAGTATCAAAAAGAATGTCGTTTTTATTTGCAAATGAGGAGAAAACAAAACTGATCTCAAATATTAAGAGAGTTTCGAACAAACGTCCTTTTGAAATATGGCGTACATGACAGTAGAGTTTTCCCATATTTCTTAGGAAATGTATCGGTAAATTAACTTTCCAAAGTGTAAAACAGTATTCGTTGATAAGATTTAAACTCGTATTTTTTAGTTTACAAACTTTTAACCACTCATCCAATTTGATTTGTAATGAATCATATTTATATAAGATTTATGAGCATTAGGATATAATACACTCAGGGTATTATCTCACGTGGATTATAAAATGTGTTAGAATTTTATCATTCTTTCTTTATTTCTCATTTAATTTTTTCCTCATTACTTTCCATATCCAATAAATAAGAGTGTTACCATTGTAGGTAGTAGCAGCAGAACTAATAAACATCGGTTTCAGAATACACTCGCTTGTATCGCATCTGACTGGTTCAATTGTTGACCGTTTTATACGCACGCTTATACGAAGAAAAATACAATACTCGATACGGTTAGATTATAGTGCAGTCAATACTCAGCTTTTCAAACATCATTGACTAGTTTCTTCAGTTCTTCATATGTGATTATCTTTATTCAGCTCAAAAGCGTGTAAACATTTCTTTCACATCTCCACGGAAAAGTCGAAAAGTTTCTACCGAGCGAGCAAACTTTCGCAATAACCGCGCAATATTTGCCTTGGTAATTGTATACAGATCATCTCTTATAAAACACGAGCTACGCCAAAATAGGGCTTCTTTTTTTATTTATTTTTACATCCTTTCTATTTTCATTACTCTTATACGCACGGCGCGAGATTTACCGAAAATAAACGAGAAAATATTTGGGTTGAAACGATCAAATTGCAATACATATATGCACTTTACACGGTGACTTTCAAGCGGAAGGATTTTCATATCGCTATTTTATTTATGAAATTGAATAATGGCGACTGTTTAATTTTGCGAACGACCAATAGAATTTCTGAAAAATTGAAAGATGTGCCTTGGATTAACGTTAAATTTACATCCAATTCAAATTCTCTAATTTAATTGTCTGGATGAAACATTTCGCTTCGGGTAGTTAGGTTTAATGAATTAATAAATGAATTAATTTTAATGCAAGAAGGGAGTGTAATTTTGCGGATAATTCGGATGACTACCGGAAGCAATTTACGTAATTGTTGGCCAAATGAAAGAAGGTTTTTGGATGTGCACATTACAATACTCGTGTAATATTGAGAACAACTTTACGTGCTCGAACTAATCCTGGGAATAATTTATTTTAATAAAATTGCCTCGTCTTCCATTTTTTATCCATGTCGCGTTGCATTAATTATAAACCTTTTAGGATGTATAGAGGATACAAAGTGTACCCGACATAATACGACGTTGACACATGTGCACGAATTCGTTTGTGTACTCTGACTTGCTCGGATTCGATGTTTGCAGTTTACATTGATCGTTGTTTAGCAATTTTATTGACAGTAAACGCAATTAAGTAAAAGCGATTTTATTATACAAATTTAAAACAAATAGACCATGTATTCGTTTACGTTATAATTAATCAAAATTAAACCAAACGTCATGTAAAAAACAATTATTTAAAGACTATTTTGGTGAGACTTTCTAAAATTGTGTAACAATTGTTCTTGTAATTATATAAGTAAATACATAAAATATATGTAAAAAAATAATGTTTGTACCATTTGAAATAATCAATTCCATCAAACTTAGACAATTTGTACTTCCTTTAAAACATATGTCTGTTTTCTAATCTACGATGACCTTGACAGTGTACAAGTTTGAACTATGAGATCCATTATAATATTACTGATCTTCAAAGTTGCCCTTTCCAGCAAAGCCGTGCCCTTTCCAATAAACTGATGCTGTTTTTGTGCATGAAAAATTGCTAGAAATATTGTTATACACCGGACAACAATGAGTCGTCATCTATCATTATTTTTATCTCCAGTGAAATTGATGCGAAAAAGAGGAAAGATATGAGATAGGTCACGATTCATAAACTCTGGATATCTATACATACCCTAGATTTTTTTTCGCAGACAATGTAGTAATTTATAAAACGCATTTATTTAATCTTAAAGTAGAGAAAGACTGTTCCATTCGGTTCGCACAATTTATGCCCACAAGTGTAATTTCATCATCAAACATAGTATATAATTTATTACATATAAATCGTATTAGTAGCAACTGCAATAATTTATTGGAGCAACAAAAAATTGTTCGCTGTAATTGTAGCATTCTTTAAAAACGCTCGTCGAGGAGTTATTTTATCTGACCAACGTTGGGGCATGCATAATGTTCTCTCCATGTATGAATATTAACTTCCTCTTTGGAGCATAACGTCGAGGAGTTTTCGTCGAGCGTAATTAATATACACAGCCTCATTTGAAAGTAATTGAAGTTCCTTGCTATTGGAATTTAATAAAATGGCCAGCGCGATGCTGGTACCAGGCTTGTTTGCTTACCTTCCGACTGCGTCTATAGTGAGACCCTCCGTTTCCGGTTCTCGGATGTCGCTTTGACTAGGTATCCTTTGAGTTTTGATCGGCGGGCTGTTATCGGTATCTTTTAATTCCCCCGCGAGCATCGTTTTGTCAGAAAATTGTCTCGATTTTTGTCGCGTGTCGGACGCTTTCTTAGTCAAATGACTATTTTCTTCTGAGTCTAGTTCGTCGGGCGGACGGTCAGCGCAAGATCGTACCAGCGTACATTCTTTACGTTCAGGCATTTTGGAACATGTCGGGGTCGTCGATATCTTCATCGTATTATTGAATTCTTTAAGATTATTGTTGTAGTTAACCTGTAATGCAAAGTTCAATTACTATTCCATTCGTAAATCAAGCTGGTGGATTATCAATTTTTAAAACAATTGATGTTTTAATATTACCTAAATATACGTGCTACATTGCAGGGGTTATGATGTTATTGTTATTATGATATGATGCAATATGAATGCATGTGATAAGATGTGTATGTAATATGTATGTGATATGTATGAGAGGATTATTACCCAACTGTGACGTTTCCACGTCATTATTATACTTAGTATTTAAAACCTTTAGTGGTATACTACTTAGATAGCTGACTATGTTAAATAAAATAAAACGATGGAATAGCACTAAGTGAAATGTATTAATAGTTGCTACTATATTAACTTATAAAATTTCTGATGGCACTGAATTATATAAAAAATAATTTATTATTATTAATTGATTATTCAATCTTCTGAGAGTTTTGAATTAAAAATTTGTAAGCAATTATTAATCTAAGGTTTAACGAAATTATAGCCCATTAAATTAAATGTTAATTAAAAATAGTGACGTAAATGTGTCTTTCCTAAATTATTTTAAAAGTCGGGATAATAGGGATTAAATAGTCACGTCGATTTAAACGAAAAAGCCAGGTAGACATTGGTAATTGATAATTTGATTATAAGTAATTCAATAATCGTGAGTAATCGATAATTAATTAAATGCTTCAGCTTACGCGAACTCAAAATTGTGTGTTCATGCGTACTTGTTGTCCATTAATTAAGCCGCGTTTAATTTACAAAGAAAGATCCGACAATTTTTAAACGAAGTCGTGTTTTCGAATAGTTTCTATTATATGCATTATACACCGCAATGAATTAAGCTTCCATGCCAGGAGATAATAAGTGTTTAATATATGCTCTATTGATATCACAATCACAATATTACAAAACTGTGTCGTTACTTTTATTATTCCGTGGTCGAAGTTTCCTTTAATATAAATTTACTGAACTCCGATCTAAAAAAAAGAATCTGTACATACATTTAATATAAAAAGGTGTTATAAATAAAAGTGCACTACGTTTGAATAAATCGTAAGAAAATATTCCAATAACACATTGCAATATTCAGTATTATGGTCAATGCATAATCGAAACATCTGATCTGCACTAAAAATTAATTGTTTACAAATTATGAAAATATTCTATTGACGCAAATTTTATAAGTACCAACGTAGCCCGAGTATTGATTCTCGATAAATTATATTTTCGATGCATCCATATTAACGAATCCGTGGTCCGAGAAGTAACCTGGTTTAAATGGAAAAAATGTTACGTTATGCTAATTCATAAAAAAAAAAGTCGTAATATTGAGTATTCGTATATTTATAACTGCGGAGGTAATTATTTTCAAGATAAAGCTATGAAGTGTCGTAAAAAGCTTGCCATAACATGACGTTCATATAAACTGATTTATGGAGAATCGTGCATACATAACGAAAATATACTGTAATATCATCTAAATAAATTAATTTTATTCAGTGGAAGCTCAGCTTTTCATATTTTACTATCCTTAATTAGATTATTATAATTAATAATGAATTGCAAGATAATGTGGGTAATTATTTTAGTAAAACTGTACAACATTTTTAAGAAAGCATATATGAGAAAAAAGGTTAAAGCATATTCTACGACCTTATTAGGGGTTTGATTATAATTACAATTTTTAATGACGAAAAGTTTATTATAATATTGCTAATGACAATTATGTTTTTGAGGGTGGAAGTTTTTATTACAGTCATATTTAAAAAGTCGTTCACATTCAACCCATTATATATAACATAATTACTTTCTTTCCTTTAGCTTCGTAGGAATAATTATTTGATTATATTCGTATTATCGAATCTACTTTATTTTCAAGATTTTTAATACCGTTAAAATATGTTTGCCTTGATTATAATATCGAATATTCAATAATATTTCATAAATATTACTATACTATATTATATTTGACATTCTTTCCATATTTATTATGAAATATGGAAGCAACTACTAACGAATTTCTCTCAGTTAATTGCGTTAAATATTTAAAACGGATAATTTCATACTTTTCAAATGAAGAATAATGAAATTTTACGAAGATTGCCCCTTTACATGTTTCTTATCATTTCATTATCTTGAAAAGGACTGGATGCACCGATATCATAAGATTTAAATTTTCAATCATCCCGAAATGAAATAAGAAAGAACTTTAATTCTCCATGAAATCCTTGCTTGGATGTCGAACACACGCGCTTTGGATCAAATGCGCTTTAGTTTAAATAGCGCTGCGGGACATTCGCGATTTGGATCAAATGCGCTTTGATTGAAACGTTGAAGGAATATGTTCAGGATCGAATGGAACCGTTGCCGTTCGTTTATTTGAACATCGCGGGATAAAAAAAATTTCAGTCCAATGTCGTTTTCTTACGACAATCTTTTTATCCTCCCGGTATACGCTCGGCTCAATAAAGGAACTACTAGGCAACTTCCTCCTCGCATCATTATGTAATTAAAAGTGAACAACATCGAATATGCCGCGATCGATTGCTCTCGTACTGTAGTGCCACATTGACAGCAATATGGCTTTTAATGCGTGCGGTTTATTTTTAAACGACAACAATTCATTTCGAAAATCTAAAAATAACCGTACCATCAAAGTTTTATACCAATTAAAATATTACCCGAGCAATTTTGCGATGAATATAAGATAAAAAAATATAATAATTTGTTAATTGAAAAATAATAGCGATATTAAAAAGCAGATTTTGTCGTGAGATGTTTTATTATGATACATCTCTTATTGGATTAAATCTCGGAAAAACTTTGAAAAATGTCGGTGTGATTGGAGAAGCTCCAAAAATGTCTGAAAAGTTTTTGAAAGAAAATTCCTGAAAGTCATCTCGAAAGGGTTTTTTTAGGTTTCAGTTTTGAACGTTACAATAAATGTATAAAATAAATAAAAATTTCTTAAAAGCTGATATCAACTCGGTAAGCAGCCGAGCAGTTTTGAGCTTTGAAAAATTGGATTAGTTAAAAAATGTTTGAAAATTTTTTGCTTTCATTTTTCTAAATTAGGTTTTCCAGTCACATTCACAATGGCATTAATCATAAGAAATGTTTAATACTGAAACTGTAAATTGAAATATAGTACTCGTTTAAAAAAATAGAGTTTGGCATTAATATTGGAGATGGCATAAGATACATAAGAGAAATAATACGGGTGATATATGGAAATAATACTTGAGACAGTGTGGATAATATGTATGTTATTTTCTGAAGCCATATAATGGAATCTGTATGGAACAATATTTCAACAGGCAAAAAAAATAAGGAAGTAGTTATGTCACTTATATTTGAAAGTTAGAGCATAAATGGTAACTATATGGGAAATCTTGGGTTTTTAGGTCAAAAACCCTTTTAGTTGCGGGAATATTTTTTGACCTATTTAACCTTCGTTCGTCAGGAGAATCTGATTTCATTTTATCAATATAGTACTTGATTTTACCATTGAAGACAATCCAGTGCTAATTATTTCAGACTTTTTTCAAGACTGTAGAATTTTACGGGAAAATATTTCTCGCTCGCTTGAAATCCGTACTAAAATTTAGATAGAACCTACTTTAACTGTAACTTAAAAGAGGTAAGCCCAAATGAAATCCGATTATAGTCCATATTTCTATTATAGCTTTTTTTATAGTTCATAAAATCGAACTCTTATTAAAACAATAACTATTTCTGGAATTTTTTTTACAAAGTCCTCTTTAACAGTCTATAAATGTTTAATATATGTTAATATTTTTAAGACATCACAACTGTTGATTTAATAAATACAACAAGACGTAAAAGTTCTGCAAATAATATTCGGTTACATTTTTCAAACGCCTATAAACCGGTAATTAAAAAATATTCAACATATTTAACATTGACATAAAGTGTGTGCATTTTATATTCATAAATTCATACAATAAACTCAGTCGACTTGAGATCAAAAATAGAAATAATTCCATAAATATTACACACCGCGAAAAGTTATTGTGAAACACGATAAAAATTACGAGTGACGTTCCCACTTCGCAATGAATTTTTTATTTTAATAAAGAATACATAAATGTTTAAATGGCGACATAATTTATATGCCTTTTCCTGCTAAATAGAACTTTATATTGACTGTCATAATAATTTAATATAAAACTTTTTTCCAAGTGCTTTATAAACTCGTTGTAAATTTACTGCTTTAACAAAAAGTTGCACTTATTTTCGGCAAAAACCTCAATGAATTTATGATAACGAAGCCACGAAAGAAAATTTTTCGCTTTTCCCTCGATGAACACGAGACGATAATTTTAAGACTGCAGATTATTTTGAAACAGTTAGCACGGTCTCAGATTTTAACGCTTAAAAATGATTTGCCTCTGCACCGAATGCCCATTTCTCATAGCTTTATTTTTTCCCTGCAATTTTCACTCGCATTATCATTTTCCGTTAAAACTTTTTAATTTACTATGATTTCATTCTGGAGAAGTTTCTTTTTAAAATGATTTTTATAATCGCTCCTACGTCAAACATTAGTTAGAGTACCTGGAAGATTTATTATTCAAATTATATCATCCTTTTAACAGCTAAATTGGCAGAACGCACAGAAACACACAAAAACATATTTTTATTCATTTGAAATATGACCCAATGAAATTCAATAACAGAATGCAAACATTTCTTACATGCTGAATGACGTTTCAGAATATCTTACGAACGCCTTTCTTACGTATAACTTCAGTTAATATCGTCGAAATAAAAGGAATCATTTCAAGATGGTTCACAATTACTTCAAATGGGACTTCGAATGGTTGCATTTATTTTCAGAGCACTTCTTTGTATTCCAAGAAAATTGCAATTGTCTTATTTGCTCCGTATATATATATATATCTGTGGATTTATGTAATGAATAATTCTATTTATATGAAACAGATTTATTTTAAAGTTAAAAAAAGTCTAAACTTTAAAAAAAAAAAAAAAAAAGTTTTTGTTTCAAAATATTGAAGAGTTACTACAAATGTTTAAGTTAAATACACATATTGTTATAGCTAATATCTATAATTTTGGTTTTCCGCCGGAGTACCAAATTGTTCAAGTTCCTCCATTGCACCATTTCACCAAACATTATTATTGTTCAAATAAACTATGAGTTATATTCTTGGAATTACTATGCAGAAGGGTAAACATATTTAGAACGTGTTCATAGACAAGTAGTATTATAAAAGTGCTCCTGTAAAAATTTCAAAAATACCACCCTAGCATAATCTATACAAACTTGTTGGTTTGCGCATACGCTAGAATATATTGAATTGATAATCGATTACCGAAATGCGGTAACAAGTGTACCCGTTGTTACGTTTATTTACAAGTAAACATACTTTTATAATGAATAGTAATCTGGTTAGTATTATCTGTAATAGGTTTTTATGAAATATTTATCCCTTATAATATAGAAATCCTTAATTTATTGTATATCAATTGAATATTTTAATTTTTCACGGTTTTTCTACTAATTTCAATATGAAAGTTCTAAATAAGCAGTTTTCTTCGCACGGTTAACATTTTTTTATGAGTATATAAAAAAAAGTAAGTGTTGAGTTGTTTTTCTCTGAGTTTTATGCTTCGTTAATGAATTTACGTCACAGCTTGGAATTGCGCACAGAAAAAAATTCGTATAGCTGAATTAAATATACGCGATTAATATTAAACAAAAACAAACTTTCGGAGCGAGACAATCTATTAAATTTAACACATTATCAACTTAAATAAATATTATAAACAACTGAAAAATGCACCGTACGATATATTTATATTCATCACACTTTTCTCTGAGTGTGAAAAAGTGTTTCTTTTCTATTCTTTTCTTTTCTTTACGCAAGTTTGTATTAATTTTTGAAATGCTTTCGTTACAGTAGAACTTCCAACAAATTTCAGATGGATTCGATGGGATGTGACTTGAATGTGCTACGCTGGAAAACTGTTACTTTAATATTCACACTCTGACGGATAACGAAAGTGAGTGTATTAAATATGAAGCAGCCAATAGCATCATAAATTTTATTTATGACCATATGCAGTAAACACTACTTTAGATCAAATTTCAAACAATATTCCGCATGATGGGCCGTCATTTTCCGTATTTCTAAATGGAAAGTATTGTGGATCCCGCATATCAACCCACATGACTCTGAAGCTTTTATGAAAATGTTGTGTTTCAGCATCGTAAATTAATTGCAAATACTATTATTTAAATTGATCTAATGAATCAGATTTAAATTAAACCAAAAAAAATTGATGAAGATAATTAACATTTGACCGAAGTTTATTTTAAAAAATCGAATATATTTTACACTTAGTGTAAACATTTTAGTTTTACAAAGTATATCATTAGTTAATTATTAAACTTAGTAACAATTCGTATGAAAAATTTAATTATTTGTATTATTTTTGTCTCGATGTACGAGGCTCAATTTCTATAAAACTTAGACTCGTGGTTTAAGAACTTATGAGTAAAATTATATTTTTTATATGGAATAACGGTGCTGGAAATTTGTTTCCACTCATTGGTTATGTAATTTTACATAAATTTTTTACAATGCAATAAAATTACTATTTCAATGGTGCAATAAAAATTTTATTTTATTACAAACTAATCAATAAATGTATTCTTTGTAGCCGCACATTTAAGATATATTTTAGTTTTAATATAAAATTCGTTTAGTGTTGCGATGTCATTATAATAGTTATATTTAATAAAAAATACATCTCAAAATAATCTGATGAATAATATACAAAATCTTTTTTAATGCCACTCCTCTCGATTTTCATGTCATTTCAACTGATTATTCAATTTTATTCGAACGAGGAGAATATTTACATACTGTAAAAATACTTGAAATTACGAAATTTATTAATATATAGGAACTTTTTCACTTTTGCGTCAGTTATTTACTTGAGAACTTATTTTCAGCATCTCGAGTCACTTCATTCTTGTAATATTGCCACATTAATCTAAGTACATATTAGAGGGGTGCTGACGTTATTAAAAATTTACCATGTTTGTCTTTAATTGAGGAATAGAATGACCAGCGCTATTGGACCTGTAATATTATATGGAAATATTTCAGTAAATTAGTGATTAAATTAAAATATAATATAACTGCTTTTCCCTCTTAAAAGTCTTGACAGTTTTATCCCGAAAAATTAATAACAAATACAGAAAAGTATAAAATAATCGTATATATACTTTCTGTGTATAATATAAATGATTTTATTAAACAATGATATTAATATTTGTAATAAAATATGATTATATAAAATTTCTTGAATATCTAATGAAATAAAGAATAGTACAATATTTTTACATCAATGCCGTAAACCGATCGTGTTATCAAAAAATATTTGCTCATGTAACAATGTAACGAAATATTGGAAGATGATGTGTAATAAAAATTAAAACAATGTGCATTATATAATGATTATTAAATTTTCAAATATTATGAAATCCGCGAGAAAAGTAATATGTGATTTTTAAAAATAGTTCAAAGCACATTATTTTATCGTACCAATAGGGCAAAACGGACACGACTGATAAAATCAGAGAAATTAAGGTTTTTAGTGCATGCAAGTAAAGAAAAAAAATGTAATATATTTGCACAATATATACACGAGATAAAGTTTTTTATGCCATTACTTTGCATTTTATGTAATATAAAATATTTATTTTTTTTATAAATATTTTTGTGTTATCAAAATTTCTCTTATTTTTTGTTTGCAGCATTTACTCAATATTTAAAAATAAAAGAATGATATAATTATTGTTATTTTTATATAATACTTTGTAATAAAAAGTATAACTTATTTTTTCCTTGCGAGCACTGAAATTTGATCGAGGTGTACCGATTATGATCGTACGTATGTCAATTGATAATGAATTCACAGTGGTTGCGATTACATGCCCTAATAACACTATATGTAAATAACAGATGTACGTTCGTTTAATGTATGGATATTGTACATACAATGTATATTATGGCCTATAATATATTGTATTAACAGCCATTTATCTGTTGTTTATCTAGAAATTCTATAAGGCTATCTATAATATCTACATAGACAACGATGCAATAATGTTTCAATAAAATATTCAGGGTTGTTCAATTTACATACAGTCAGGCCTCAATACCTGTCTCCCCTCGACCTGTCCTGCTTCATAACCTGTCCTCACAAAGTATTCACAACCAGTCCACCGCCATATTGTTTAGCAGGGATAGCTCAAATTAGGGCACTTTGGGTGCATATTGGTTATACAGCTATACATTTAATCATTTTGAATTTTATTTTCAATTTTTTCTTTACTTTTTTTTATTTAAAAAAATCATACTTATATATAAACACTCAGTGACAACTTTTAATTAAAACGATATGAAATTTATTTAGTATGATCAAATATCTATCGTAAAGTAATTTAATTTAATAACATTAAATTTTTTACATAAGTAGTTTTATTAAATAACATTAAATTAAATATTTTACATGTTCTCATTAAATAAATCAACTGAAAAATATATAACATATAATAAATATAAATATGTGGAAAATTTATATGATATGTATTTTAAAATAATAATTTTTAATATGTATCTTTATAAAAAATTTACATATTATGAAGCTTATCATTCTTTTTATTATAAGAAATTAAAACAGCAGTTTGTTTAATTTAATGTTATTTAATAAAACATGTGTAAAAATGATTTGTAATTGTATTATTTTTATTTTATATCATATAATTTTTTTATTTATTTTAATTTATTATTTAATTTAAGTTTAAATAAAACTTAAAGATTTATTCAAAATTTTTGGCATAATTAAATATATTTTCTTTATTAAAAATTAATCTTTTTATTGTTTTTTCGGAAACATCAAATGCGATGGCTAAT
>JABFPN010000573.1:0-43253 GCA_022817305.1 Leptoteleia sp. ZL-2020
AAAAAAAAAAAAAAAAAAAAAAAAAAAAAAAAAAATTAAAGAAAATCAACATTTTGTGAACAACTATCGGTGGTCAGTCATAAATTGTCGAAAGGTGAATACAATACAAATTGAGTTTTGATTCGACTCACTAAGGCAGGCTGGTGGGATTCCAAACGATTGCTTCAAGTATTTGTGCAACAGTGTGGAGATTTGTTTGTGATTATTATGGGGTTTGTTTTTGTGTGGCGTTAAAGTGCGGGAGAATGGTGGTCGGGGTGATCGAAAGTTCATTTGTGACTGATACCACTAATGGTCGTTCTGGCCGTTCCGCTTCTTGGTTTCACTTTTCTCAGGTAAAAACCAGTGCCCTTTTTTGCGATCGATAAAATTTTAATTTCAATTCCAAAAGTTTAAGCTCAATTAGTCGCACCAAATTGAACTCTATTATTGCAGTTTAAATTTTAACCAGACCATTTTTCATTGAAATTTAATATAAAAACCATTTTGAACACATCTAATAAATGTTGCGTGTTATCAATATTTATTAATGTTGACGATTCAAATTAAAAGTTAATTATTACGTGGGAAAATTCAAGTGGGCGTTTATTAAAATTGCTTCAATTAATAATTGAATTTAAATTTAATTGGGAAATGTGCCGAGTAACGTAACTGCTGCTTAATAATAATAACACAATGAAATATTATGATTCGTGTGGGCTACCGAAAATCTTTGCTCACAGTCGATTGTTCGCGCCGTAATAATTATATGTATATCGGGGTCAGCCAGTTGACGGATAAATGATGGAGCACAAATTTATGTTTGACTTGCGAGGAAATTGTGAAACAAAATGGAACTGTTTGAAACATTTTGATTTCGTATGTCATTGTGATCTTTAAATGATAATATCAAACAGAGATGCGTCATTTTCTGATTGAATCATCATTTAATCTTTGCTAAGCGTTACATTTGTTGTAATATTTATGGAATACTAATATTATAACAAATTTATACAATCATTATTCAATATTGCATATTACATATTATTGATACAATCAACGTTAATCATCCGCGTGTATGACTCACAACACGAATGTCGCATATAAATAAATTTTTGCCTGAGATAACAATCTTTGGGCATATTTTTTTCGGGTACAATTTTCTTTGGCATATTTTTTTCACAATTATCAGTCAAATAAATCGTAGGTTAATGGTCATCGTACACAATAAATGTGATAAGAGTGATCTTTTGCGCAGTGTTTGGTGGTATTATTATCTTTGGTGGCGTTGGCCCTCGGCAGCCTGGAGCCGGCTGGTTACACGCTCCCAAGGGAGAGACTTCCACCGCCCCCTCCCACCGATTATCTGCCCCCGGAGGAGGAGGAGGTTGTCGAGGAGGAGGAGGGGAGTACGTTCGGCCCGTCGAGCGTCTATCTGGGGCCCTCGAGCTCGCCGCCCCTGCGCCAGTACCTGTTGCCGGAGGTGGCAGCCCCCGCCGTTGCCGCCGGCCCCGCCGGCCCCGTCGGCCCCGCGGCGGAATACCTCGGGTTCGGGGCGAATCCCGCGGTTTCGTCACTTCCGCTGCAAAGTTACGTGCCCGCGAGTTCCCTGCTGGCGCCGCACAATTCGGGGCCGCGAGCGCAGCAGGGCCGGCGGCTCACCGACGCTTACTTGGCGCCGGTCGGCAAGTCGTCGCCGCCGCCGCCGCCGCCGCCGCCGCACGGCTATTCCACCCCCCGGCCGCTGGGCAAGCCCGCAAGAACTCCAGCCAGCCGCTACCTCAGACCGGCGGCCAGCGCCGACAACTTCTCCGGATACCGATACGGCGCCCGCGACAACGTCCTCGGCAACACCGCGGTAAGTCTCCGCTAATGCCGCAACTCCCCGGGCGTAGAGGGCAAGCCGCTGCTTTCGGCCACTGCCGAAAGTTCGGGAATATGCCGCCGGAACGATATTTCCAGCGCGGGGGTTTTGTTGGAAATTTGGCTGAAAACTCGCGACAGTTTGGTGGCTTCTTTTATGCTTCTGAAAGTTGTTTTAGAAAGATCGTTTTTTTTTTTTTTTCTCTAAATATTGCCATTTGATGCCGGCAATACGGTCTTTTGAAAATAAAAATTACATTGGAATACGGAGGAGGAAACTAAATGGAACTGAAGAATGAACCGCGTTCGACAGGTCGTGTAAGGAGAGCATACGCACATTGTTTGTTTACATGTTTAAGGAGACAATAGTAAAATACGATCTGTAATTTGTTAATATTCATTTTATTTTTTTCAACAGTTATATTTTTTGTTTGAAAAATATATTTATGCTTGTGGATAGAAAGTGACCGTACACTCGTAGCTAATGTTTGCCTGTCGTTTAATCAAAGTAATGCTATCGCGTTAGCCTAAAGATTTATACCCTGCTGAAAGGTATACTTTTTGTAATGAATTGTTGATGAAAGTTGACAAGAGGTGTCTCCATTTTCTTTTTCTTTCTTTCTTTTTGTTTTGTTTTGTTTTGTTTTTTTTTTTTTTTTTTTATTACCTCAAAAATAGCTTGGCAACTTTCATGCAGAATTCATTACAGAAATTATACTTTTGTGACACAAGTGAACGAGGTCCTCTCTCGTATAACGAGACTCGCGAGAGGTTGACCCCGTTGCATTACATAAATTAAATGTTTTAACAATATTAATGTAAAATATACTAATACAGTGACAAACAGCGGACGTATCCTCTCGACGAGACTCGTGATGTTTCTAATTAATTGGATAATGCTCATTTGAAAAGGGGCAGAAATTTAATTAAGCTTTGCAGACAATACCAAGTTGCGTCAACGCCAACACTCGACAGATTTTTGGTTTGCTGCTTGAAACGAATTTACAGTTGTCGAGGAAAATAAAAAATGGCCTCCTTCGAGTAGGTCAATTTTGCGCGTAAAAAGATTCCAAACAATGATGGTAGTCGTGGTAAAGTGTAAAGAATATGGAACGGTTTACAAATGTTGTTTTTATGAATGCTCAACTTTAAAAACGTTTCACTCTTCAGTTCCATAAGTCGGTTGTGAATATTCTTTTATCGAATTTGTTGACTTTTCCGAATTTTGGTGATTCTGCGTAATAAAAGGGAAACCTTTCTTCCTTTCATTCCCACGTTCTCGTAATAAAAAGCAACATTTGTTCGCATGTGAGCGAGATAGCGACTTTGTTAAATTTTGCAATTTAATTTATAACTGGTCACAGGCGCTTTTTCTTTTTAATCTCCAGTTTTTCATATTTCAAAACATTTTTTTCAAACATTTTCACATTATCAGCAAAATTATTTTCGTATAACAATTTTTTTGACTCCCTTTTTCCTTTCTCTCGTGCAAGGATAAATTATAAATCATTTTTATCTTGAATTGGATGAAATTGAAAAGAATTGAATTAAAAGTCGTAATTAATATACAATTTTAATAAGTCTTTGTTGAATTAATAATAATTGTTGTATACATTTCTCGGCTTAACAACGATTATAATAACAGCAAAAAATAACAAACCGTACGGGAATAAATGTGACATAAATTGGATAAAAAAAAATTTGATTACCGGGTCAGTTTAAGTAAGCGACGCTAATACGATTTATAAATGGGCGTATTTTTATGGAAAATTCGAGTTGCCGCAAAAGTAAAGTTCTTTTGTGCAAATATTTCATGGAAGGTCTATTTATGGCAAAGCGATTTTGGGCGCGCTAATGTGACATTGTTTAAGATTGCAGCCGCGGACTCTTTGTTGTTGTCAATAACGCCAAACTCATTTATTCAACAATTTCGCAAAATGACATTCGATACGTAGCCACCATCAGTGGTTATTACATTATTGAATTATTACAATTGAAATGCCTGGACAACTCGCATACGATCGCTCATTATTATTATTATTGTCATTATTACTATTACCGTAAACAATTTTGCATTGTTTAACTGCACGACCGCCGCCCGATTGTTAATCATAATATTTACCTGTCGCTGCGGATTAGATCCTTCTAAAGCGTCATCTGCCCAGCGATATTAATCGTAAAGAATTTGATCATTTAAACTCGCCGGCTCATTGAACAAAAGTTGATTCTCTATCTGTCGCAAGCAAAATCTCATCTTACCAGCAGAATAATTTTATTAATTCCCATGGACGTGGCAAGTATTGAATTTCCATTAAATAAACAGACGTGCAAACAAATGAAGAATAAAACGTTTTCAAAATACAACATTTAAACAAGCTTTATTTTCTTTTCTTCTCTTTTCTTCTCTTAAATGCAAAAAAGGACTATGTGAAAAAAGGTGGGGGGGGGGGGGAAATAATAACACACATTGTTGCTATTTTTAGTTTATCAAGTTGGCCTTTTGCGCTAGCAGAAACAATTGTTGTTGACGTTTTTACTTTGGAAAACGTTTTATTCGTCAATTCCATTACAAGCAAATGAAGAAAGGTGATAAAAAATTAAAGGGCAGTACGTGTAAACTTTAATTATTAGTATAGAGAGGAGGGGAAGGGGCGGGGGGCTAGAGGGAGTTGCATCGGCGTAAAAAGTAAAACGAAACAATTTATGGAAGGTAAAAAGGGCAAAAGTAAAGGCCAAATTGGAACTAATCTCGGCAATTTTGATTAAAGAAATGAACCGCGCGCGAGGCAAACGGCCGGGTTTTATCCGGCCGTAAAAAGGGTGTATTAAGCTTGCTTTCTTTTATTTTTGTTTTCGCCTTTAACTTGTCGAGTGTACGTCTGCTTATTGTAAAATATTTGGCGTTATTTTAGAAGCCGGCCAAGTACGGGTTTCAGTACCGAGTGAACGACAACCACGGCAATGATTACGGCCATCAAGAGAGCCGCGACGGCGACACCACTTGGGGCATGTTCAGCGTTCTTCTTCCTGATGGACGCAGACAGATTGTCCATTACGACGCGGACGCAAATGGATACAGACCCAGAATCACCTACGAGGACTCGCAGCTGGCAACAGTTAATCAATATCCCAACGGCGGCGCACCTTATTAAATGCGAGTCGAGAGAAAATTGCTCCACTCGACGACGTTGACCAACCGCCCGTTCTAATTGTACATACGATCTTTAATATTCTTTTAATTTTAAGTTGAGCGTGTACGAATTTTGAAATAAAACGGAAAACGAAACCAAGTGGAGGCGTCATTTTGCACTTTTAAATTCCTCGACATTTCGTCAGGAATTTCGTTCATTTTGCATCATGTTGGAATTGGAAAGAAATAGTGCTGCGTTAGCATCAGCCGATTTGTTTTTTATTCAACCAAGTCAATAATATGGGAGAGGTGTCTTTTAATGGGATATGGTCGTCTCAAGCGTGCAAACATCAATGGTGTATTTATTATATGGCCAACAAGTATTATATGTAGTAGTTTTCAATGGGTTGGCATGGCTACATTTTTGTCAGCGGATTGGAAAATATATTTAATAACTGTCGATTTTACCATACTTGTTATTCAAATGTTGAAATTGAAGTAATGTATGGAAGGCAAGTTTGGCTAACAAGTTCAAGGTATTTGGTCTACGTTGCAAAACAAGATTATTTAGAATTCCGCGGTGAAACGTGGTAATGGCCCGGAGTGAAAAATCGTTCAAACTCAATTTGTCATCGGAAACGAGAACTTTTTTGAAAGGCCACCAACAGATCAATGGCGTTGCGTCCGTTAAAAAGTAAAGAAGAAGAGGAAGAGGAAGAGGAAGAGGAAGAGGAAGAGGAAGAGGAAGAGGAAGAGGAAGAGGAAGAGGAAGAGGAAGAAGAAGAAGAAGAAGAAGAAGAAGAAGAAGAAGAAGAAGAAGAAGAAGAAGAAGAAGAAGAAGAAGAAGAAGAAGAAGAAGAAGAAGAAGAGGAGGAGGAGGAAGAGAAGGAAGAGGAAGAGGCGGAAAGGAGGGAAGAAAGGCAGAAAGGCAGAGGGGACGCGTGCAGGAACGCGTGGGATAAGGACGATGAGGAGAGGCGGCAGGCGGCAGTGGCAGTCTCGGCGATTGTCGAGATGAAGAGGGGTGTGTCAAAGTGACACGCAGGAGAGTGCCGCGCGAGAAGGTCCTTAGACGCGAGGGTGAGCGGAGGGCGGTTCGATAGGTGTCGTTGTCGAGCGTAACGTTGGCAGCAGACGACGACCGACCTAAGAAGAAAGAGAAGGGCAGCGGACGAGGACGAAGCGGAAGAGAAGCAGCAGAGCGTGGCAGCGCGCGCGTTCATAATGCAGCATGAACCTCGGTACCCTGTCCTGGGAAGTCGCGAGCCTCGACAGGGGGACACGAGTCGGAAACACGCACGGTGGTATCGTCAGCGGCCTCGCGATCGGATGCTTTCGGAGATTGTCCCGCTGGCACGGGATCTGGAGCTCTGGTGCATGTGCCGCTGCGCGGGAGCGGCATCGACGAATTCTCGGCTGTGCCCACGAGAGGCAGTGGCCCGCGGAGGCTCGCCGCCGCCGCCGCCGCCGCTGCTGCCACCATCCACGCAGCGCCGGAGCAGCCTTGGACGACAACGACGACCAGAGGGAGGAGGCGGAGGAGGAGGAGGCGGAGGCGCTCGCGAAGGAGGCCGAAGATCCGCGCTGGCTTCGGGAAACAAGTATTAAGGATCGCGGCGGACGAGTCCCGGCTCGGTGCGTTGTTTTTTGCCCGCGCGAATGGTTCGGGGACCGAGTTGAGGCTAGCGGTGGGGTCGTCGCACGTGCCGCGCTCGTTGAGGCTTTTGGAGCTGGACTCCTATCCTGCGGCGTGCCGCGAACCAATAATACGACGAGGCAACAACAACAAGAGCGGCAGGAGAAAGAAGCGGAGGGAAAAGGTGGTAGCGCTGCTGCTGCTGCTGCTGGTCTGCTTGTTGAGATTGTCAGTGCCGCCGGCGTTACTGCCCTCGTTGGTACTGCTGTTGATTCCGCTGCTTCTGACTGGGCCGCTTGGCGTTTTCACCGTACGAGGGTACGCGGTAGAAGGTAAAGGCCTAGAGCTAGACCTAAACCCAGGCTCGGACCACTTCGGCAGCGATGCGGGGCCCCTCGCACAGCCTGAAACAGCCTGGCGCACGCGAGTCCGCATTCGTTCGTTCTCCGGACTGTCTTGCAGGCTGCGGCTGCAAAGTCACGGCGAAACCTTGGGAGGACCGCCAGTGGATCCGCCAGGACGACCACCGAGAACCGGTACGAGGCGTCCCGCTGGTGGGTACGGCTCGCTCATGCGATTCGACGAGTCGCCTCGTCCAGTCGCGGCGTCGCCTACGACCACGAAGAACGGCAGCCACGGAGAATTGCGAGCTTCGCCTGCCATTCGCGCCAGCGAATTCTTCTCTCGCCTCGTCTTCTCAACGTTGCCGTTCTCCTCTCGCTGCAATTTGCTCGTCTTGTTCCTGCTCGCGCTGCTTCCGCGGCCCCGGAATCCTTCCCAGAAGAGTGCCGGCCAACACAATGGCGATGAGCATCATCGACATGCCAAAAGTGCCACTGCCTATTACTACTACTACTACTACTACTGCTACTACTACTACTACTACTGCTACTACCACTATTACCACTACCAGCACTACTATTACTACTGTTACCACCATTGTCATCGTCAGCGGTGTTCCGCTTGTGACGCTCTTGTTGTTGATGTTGTTGTTGTTTGCGTTATTGCGTCGCGCGTGTCGAGTGGTGACGCAGCGATTGATTCTTGGCACCGACAGCAACAACCTCAACGGTCGAGCCACGAGCAGTCGTCAGTTGTTGTCAGTAACGGCCGAGCGTATCGTCGGCCACGTGACTGCGAGGATGGCGAGGTTGCCTCTGCCACGGAGCGAGTCGCGCCTACCCGCGGAGGCAGCCCTGGCGAGAAGGCTCGAGAAAAGGCTCGACAAGGAGCTTGGCAGGGAGCTCGGCAGGGAGCTCGGCAAGAAGCTCGGCAAGAAGCTCGAGAGAAGGCTCGCGAAAAGACTGGAGAAAACGATCCGGCTGCTTGGCGAACCTCCGTCGACCTGGGGCCGGAGGCGGGTCAAGGTCAGGCGGCCCCGGACACCGTCGACTTTTCGTCGGACCACGTCGCTTCGACGAAAAAGAAGAGGAAGAAGAAAAGGCGACGCAAGAAGAAGCACAGAAAGAAGGCGCAGGCGGAGGAGCAACGGCAGGCGAAAGAGGAGGAGAAAGAGGACAAGCGCAAGGAGGAGGAGGAGGAGGAGGAGGAAGAGGAAGAGGAAGAGGAAAAAGCGACGGCGTCGGAGGCGCAGGTGGAAGGAACAACGAGCGTTAACACTGCCCGGCGCGCGAGCCTCGGGAGGGTCGCACCGTCGAATCGCGTCAGCCCTCGCCGCAAGGTCAACAGTTGCTACGGCACTAGCTATTATGCGCGCACGCGAACCACCGGCAGTAAGCACATTTTTATTATGTATCTCATGGCGCTGCCGTTGCTTAGTATCACGTACCCTTCGAGCCGTCTGCTGGCCTCGGCGACCGTGCAGCAATCACCGTCATCATCGTCACCGTCATCGTCATCGCCGTACGGCAATTCGTCGCAGTTTCATCCACAATACTTGCAACAGGGTAACGATAAGGCGCTCGAGGATAATGAGGAGCTTTGGCCGCGCGACGAGCAAGGCTACGCGACTGGTCCGACGTCGACCGGCGCGGCCGGCGCGGCCGACGAGCCCGCGGCGCAGTCCACGGACGACAACGAATACAATAATTGGCCGAACAATCAATTGAACCCGTGGTTGTCCAAGTGCGACCTCTCGAGCTCGACGACGACAGAACACGAGGGCAGTTGCACTCCTCCGGAGGCATCGCTCAGCAGCTGTCCCGCTGCCTGTGCGTCCGGACGCGCGTTCCACCGCGTCATCCAGCAATTCGACCTGGCCGACAGACTGCGCGACACGCGCAACCGGAGGCGGAGGCGAGCGCCCGACGACCGCGACGAGCAACCTCGACCAGATCAACGAGACGAGCGAGAAGAAGGCGAGCACGCCCTCGGCAATCGTGCTCCTGCAAAGCGTACGGTTCCGGAACAGTGCCTTTTTTACCTCGAGGAATCTTATGTGCGCGACATTTGTCGCCACGATTTCGGTAGGGATAGCCCACTGAGTTTTTTAACCCCCCGAGAGAATCGATATTGGTTCATGGCTGGTCTGCGTCTACGGCACTGCTGCGAGCACACCGTCGTTAACGCCCTAACTCCCGGTCAGGCTGGTCAACTCGAAGATGTTCTCAATGGTGGCGATAAATGCGTCCACACCTTGGACGAGCTGCTCGAGCTCGATGCCAAGGCCGCTAGCCTGCATTGCCAATTCGAAGACGTGTTGAGCCGCTACGATTGCGCTCAGTCCTACTCCATCATCTTCAACTGCACACATTGCAAGGTGATTTTTGCTCATTATCATCCTTATCCGTCTTGTTCTCACTTGTACCTCTAGACTTTATTCCCCTTCTCCAACACTAAACATTTTATGATGAAACTAACGTACGCTTTTTCCAACCGGTATACCATTCAACCAACCATCACTTTTTTAATTCCGTTCAAATCAAAATTTCAGTCATTACGCTGAGAGAAAAATTTTGAAAAAATTGTACAATGTATTCAAACATTTGTAAAAATAAAATGTGTTTTATGAACACATTTTATAATTCTTGATTGCAACTTTTTGCCTTTATCCACTATGTCCTTAAAGTACAAAAAAAGATTACAATATTTACAATAATTTTTCTCTCAGTGTGTGT
The DNA here is from genome assembly GCA_022817305.1 of Leptoteleia sp. ZL-2020. Taxonomy (NCBI): domain Eukaryota; kingdom Metazoa; phylum Arthropoda; class Insecta; order Hymenoptera; family Scelionidae; genus Leptoteleia; species Leptoteleia sp. ZL-2020. The sequence continues at coordinate 9,686 of JABFPN010000573.1, forward strand.
TGCCATTAATTGGCAATCTTTAAGTTCGAGATTTTAATTGCTTATCACACGTATTGGAAAGGCCTTCTCCTCAATTGATTATTGTACAACTGTACAATGATAATAATTAGTGTCAAATGTGATTTAAAATTATCAACTATCCGTTGCAATAAATTTGAAATGTTCCAGCTACGAAAACATTCTTGTCTTGAAGCATAAATCAGTGCCGCGAAAATTAAACTCATTCACTCCGCTTTTCACAATAATCATCTCTATAAAAATTTAGAGCTTTGCTTCAAATTATAAATCATAATTTTAAACTGCACATGTCTTCAAGATATCCTTTGGAAATTAATGCGCGTGACCAAGCTTCGGCCTTATTTATCATGGCTTCAGAATCATCAAGCATAACTTTTGTCATCGAAAGCTAAGTCGTTTGTCTTGATTTGCGCACCACAAGCTCATTTTTTACTAAGCCAGCCAACGTCTAAATAATTTGCCTCACCTTTTTAAATCACCTCGCGCAGGGGGCGTATATTTTTGGACCTTCTATTGACATTAAAGAACAATCCGACATTTGACATTTCAAAAACTATTTTGATCAAACTACACAGAGAGTTACAGTAATTCATTCAATAATATGAATACAAGTTACAGTCGATATTCATGATATAAAATACAAAGTATGCTTCATAATAAAATCATAACCGCGCAAGAAAAATGTAAATTAAAGTTAATAATGTGGCAATTTTAAAACACTGCTTCCAGTCAACTTTCAGCAGTTCATCGAGTCTTCATTTTCAGTTGCATTGATGCAAGAAAAGATTAAATCGTAATCTAAACAAAACGCTGAGTAAAAAGTCACTATTGAATTTATAAGAAAAACAAATCGTGTTTCATCTTTGTTGGGTTTCAATTAATCAGAAATGTTTTATGCAAATTGTGCGTGCCAATGGTTGGTTTATTTTTTAAATAATTGCATTTGAACACGTGACGAAGCTCAAGATTTCATTGTGTCTACTCGTACGAATTTGCGCGGAGTCATGCGAGTTCCCACGTGATTCGGGTACGTTTCCAACTGGCCTACATTGATTCCGGGTTGACCTACATCGTTTTCCGTACGTTCATTTTTAATTGCAAAGCGTATTTATCTCCTTCATTATTTGCAAATGTTACTTGTAAGCGAACAGATATTGCTTACAATGCACCATTCGATTCTCCGACAAAGTAATTGTTTATGTCCCTTAATTGTTTAATTGCAATTGATTCCGAAACTTTCGCCCAAAGCAGATTGTTGCGAGCCAAAGATGCGCAGGAAAATCATCAATAATCAGTCAATGAATATTATAGCAAACAACGTGGGTTTCGCGTTCAATATTGATTTCTTTCACTCCGGAGCCTTATCAAATTCATTTTCCACCCTCAGGCTTTTTCTGTAACGTTCTCGGCTAGCCGGCAGATGCGGATTTAATCGATTAACGACTAAACAATATTTGAATATGATCTTAAGGTTACAGATTATGATATTCTTAGACAAAATGTTACAACAAGTAATAACCTTTCGCGAACTATCAGAAAAATTGATTTTCAACCAATTAAGACATTATTTAAGCATCGCCAACTTTTTCAATTCATAACAAAATTCAACGTTCAGTACAAAAATAAATTAAGAAAAATTACTAAGATTGTTAGTAAACGGGATACATACTTGTCAAAGCTATCATTTTGATAATAATACTCGTTAAAAAATAATCAAATAAAAGAAAAAGAAAATAATGTTTTACATTCATTTAACGAGATATTTAGATAAAAATTGTCGTTAGTAAAATTTCATCGTTAGCATTTATATATATGTTCACAAAGAATATTTAAATATTATAGATACTCATTAATTTTCATAGTTATTAAAGTATATAAAATTTAACATTGATGTATGAGGAATATTGTAAGACTTTAACTATATTTCCCATATTTACTAATCAAAGCTAGTAATTTGTTTTAACATTATTTGCCATCCTAATTTACCTCAAAATAGAAGTCGTCACTTTTCGCCTGGATTTTGTTATAAAACATGAAATCAAATCCATCATGTTGCACACAGCTCTATTGATTCCCCCATCAATTCCACCTGCAAAGTAATTTTTTAATATTAATAATATAATAATTTTTTAGTTTAACGAAATTGTTCCTTTCCTTTTCTTTCTTTTGTTCGTTATTTTAAATAATAGCCATTGAAATGAAATTGTATATAATAAGGTATAAAATTGTTAACGATGCGAAGGTAGAATGCACATAATCATTATCACAAATGTTGCCGAGTTAAACACAAATATTCTTTCGGCCTCTATAAGTGAATTGCCATTTATTTCCGCGAGGAAACAGGATATTTGTGCAATTGGAAGGCGGATATTGTAAATTGATCGTAGATAAAGAAAAATCATCAATGACAGTCAATTTTCGTCAATACCGAATTGTCGGTTGTCAATCGATGAAAACATTTACGATTGTAATGATAAGGAAGAAAGTGCGAGGGAATCGCATTCATCCGAAGCATTTTCCTCCGACAAGGTTGCTCGCGGAATAAAATTGAATGTATACCTGATGTTAAAAAACATCGTTATATAATAAAGCACAATTTCAATCCTTGAATCACCGAGATAGTAGCTTGCGAAATTCCGAAGAAAGAAGCGCAAGGAAAGCAGCCGAGCGTGGCAGCGTGCTATGTTGCCGCACACCCTCGATTAAGCTTTGCAAAGCAATATTCATTCAATCGATACTTCATTGTCGCTTGTTGAATTTATCTTGACCGCCTTAGCAATTTCACCGTAAAGCATTGCGCACACCTATACACGGATACACACTCATACACAAACCTCTGCCACTTATGTGTATACACATAATAATACGCGTACACACTTGATGCAGACACACAAACATTAACAAAAAGGGTCGTTACATTAAAAAAGAAGAAAGAAGAAAAAGAAAGAAAGAAAGGGAAGAAAAAGGTTACACAGTTTCGTGCATCAAAGCATGTAACTATCTTCGTCTTTTTCTTTCTCTTCTCCTTCTTCTTCTGCTTCTTCTTCTTCTTCTTCCTCTGCTTTAGCGATGCCAGCGGCTCGTCCGAGATGTTCGACGTTACTTTACTTTCATCATTACTCCCTTTCTCTCGCACATTTCCTTTTCTCTTAGTTTTCACGTCCGTATTAATAACCAAGCGATAAAATCGAGTGTGATTATTTCTTCTAGTCCACCCAGTTCCACTTAAATGAATCGCCCGGCATTCATTTTCGTTGATATTTTCTATTTAATTGGGGAGCAGAAAATTGTCCTTTCGCGTTGCGTACACCGTCGGTCCCATTTCCAAAACAATGCTGCAATTTAAATAAGGAGAAAAGCAAAGGGGAAGGAGCTGGCGAAAGGCGTACGGTGAAATAAAAGTAGGTGCGAATCAGCACCCCCTCCCCTACTGCCGCAGCCTCGTTTAACTTGTGAGCACAAACAAAGTATGTTTCCGCCAGGCGTCCCCTCGTTTAATTCATCCTCTCGAAGCTGCGGCTCCAATTACACGTCGCTGTTAGCGACGCGTTCTTCCGTCTCGCGTCATACGTTTACGTTACGCGATACAGTGCAGCTTACGTTTGCGAGTTAAGCTAATTAGATTGCGTCTCCCATCAAAATATTTGCGCGCATCAAGGTTTTACGTAAGAATGTGTGAAAAAAAAAGTAGCATTGAAGATACAGCCAATATCCTCCTTGATACAATTGCTATAATTATTGCAACTCTGTTTTTTTTTTTTTTTTTTGTTTAAATCATAAACAGATATACATTTATGACACGTTTACGGGACATTTATGAAGTAAGTAGAATATTAAACTGTAAACATTTAAAATAGTAAATTTATATGCCGAAGACCAGCATGTTAAAGGCAAGATGTAAATTCTTTACTTAAAAACTTGAATCACTTATTTACATAGTAAAAACACTGAAAAACTAACTTTGAGGATAAACCACAAAGTGTATAGAGCGCAGTTAATTACGCTTTGTACTTGGAACTTTTATTATAATAACAAGATACATGATATCCTTCTTTTGTTATTATTTATAATATAATGAAAGACATTCGTTACTGTGGTGAACGTATTTAATCAACCGATACTTTGTATATACATTAAAAATAATCATCATTACAATTCATTGTTTTTAATTCTAATTATGGCCAAGAAAAGACATTTTTTAAATAATACCATTATTTATTATTCTATAATTACAATAATTATAATGGCGATGTTTCGGTCATACAAAATCTGACTCTTCTCAAGCGATTTCAATGTGGTTAGATTTTGTTATAAACATTTATAATTGTGTCAAATCTATAAGTTTTCGTCAATTCATTACTAAAATTATATTAATTATAATCAGTGCTGTATAATGTTGGTACCCCTGAAGCTTTTTAAACCAATTGCTTATAATAATTATGGAGACAATGTTTACATAAACATTGTTATGTATAGCACAGTAATTTTAGTTTTGTTTTGTTTTTTTCATAACTTTCTATCAATGTATACTTCCGATTATTGACAACGTTTCTTTCCTTTGTCACTTACAATACCTATTAATGGCGTAAGTACTTGATTTTATTTATCGACTAATTCGATGAAAAAACATATAATAGATTTCAATAACTTTAATTGAAAAAAACAATAGAAGACGATTAAAAGTCTCAGTTAATCTACTAACTCTCGTGCAAATTTTATCAGACAGATATTTTAATGTTTTTCATAAGTAATTGGTGAATCTCTTCATATATTTATACATATATATATATATATATATATATATATTGTTATTTACATGTGCACTCAAAAACTGCAATTGGATTTCTATTTACATTAAACGGAATCTATTTATCATAAATAGAACTTTTTATATTAAAAATGTTTAGAAATATTAAATAAAAAATCTATTAGACATAAGAAGATTCTATTATTCTAAAATAGACAGTTTGATGAGTGTGATAAATTGATGGTTTTAGTTAAATCGATTAATTTTATTATTTGTTTAATGGATCAATATTGAGCTGAATTTTTTAATAAGTTGTTTTTAAACTGAATTTAAATTGAATCTAAATGGAATGTGCAAATGGAAATTTATATACATATATATGTATAAAATATGGAAAATTTAATACATTTGTAATTGCACTGCATCCTTGTAAAACCATCAGCATTTGATATTCCTTTTCACCACAATATAAAATAGAAATAACTTTTATTGTGATGTTTCAATATATAATAATACGCAATACTCGTGGAGACACAACCAAGTGTTACATCAAATGTATCTTAAATTGTACAACTTTGAACACTTTTTGGTCATTTTTAATTGTCCGTCTTATTATTACTAAATCAACCGTTTTTGTGATAATAATTATTAATTATATATGCCGCTACTGTAAACATTTAAACGATTACTTTTATCAAGTAATGCAATTAAGCTTAAAAGGTCACTTTTAATCTTTAGTTTTTCTAAAGATTAAGTCTCTTTTGAAAATTATTTGATTATAACTTTTCCAATTTAGAATTTAATAATTTACAAACAAACGAAGCGTTGGTCAAATAGTAATTGAAGAATCAGTGGAATACATGGTCTAAAGCGGAACATTATTAAAACATATAACAGTTTGATACATTTAATTCCGAGGGACTTTGGAGCAATATTGTGGAGGAGCTCGTCAGAAAGGGTCTCTGGGATGTTGGCATTAATCTTCCGAAGACAGAACACGAGCGAAGCTACGAGGGCACATAAATATAACAAAAGCTCTCAGTTCCGTTTATTATACCTTCCGATTATTTCAATTTCTGTTCATTCCCCGATACTTGAACTTTTATTTATTTTAAACTCGAACAATGAAAATGCAAAAACACGCGCAACTTTTCAATAATCTACAATGCGAAAAAAGTTGCCTAACAAAGTCTGAATTTAAAACTAAAACAGGATTTCAAACTAATAGTCTAAAATTCGGACTAAATCTGTCAATTTTTCTATTGTAACAGAACCTAACTTTCGATGTTTTCAATAATACGTTTGACGTTTTTTTATTAAGACTAAAAAACAATTTGAAATTCCAGGACAAATTTAGACTGCTTTTTCCGCAGTTTATAATTAAAAGTAATTGTTTGAAGCTACAATATTGTGCGGTTATGCAATAACACAATTACTTTTAATAAAAATAAAAAAACATGTTAATTGTAAAATGAAATTCATTCAAATATTATCTATCTATATAGCAATAGGTTGTCATAATAAACTTATTTCTCATAAGTCAAACATAGAGTTGGTTTTATGGCCATCGTTGGTCATATAAATTATTCAATGACATTTTGTTCTAACATTCTTCCAACTAACTTCACCGAGTCAATTACTTATTGACATAATCCGATTAATACTGCAAGCATTTTAATGAGTAAACTTTGATATTTAAAAAATACCCATTTATTTTACCACTTTGCCACTTTCTTAAGTTTTACACATCTAGCTTATTTCGAATAATATTTAAAAATATTAATTGCAGTTAATTATTTCAAGACAATTAGCAGCCATTTTATCTTGAATTCGTTCCTGATTTTGTTTGTGACAAAAAAAAACCATTGTGAATTACATTTGATTGTGCTATTTCAATTTATCAAATCAATTGTAAGTAGTACGTGGAATTCGTACACACTACCGAAAACATTTACAAAATCTAAGAGGTTGTAATTTTTTATGATCCATCACGATTTTATAATATGTGTCGTGTATGTATGCGTCATCGATCCATCTATTTCATGTTCCATCGACTATCTTTCATCAGAATTGCAATTCGATTCACATTCATTGTACAATTTGCAGCATGCAAATGCAACTGAAGTGCGCAGAAAATGGAGTCCGTAAAATTACGGTGAAGAAATTATGTAATCTTTTGTGAATTTAAGAAATAATTCTTTGCAATGATTCATGAATATCGACGTTTTATGCTACACAAAGAATTGGTCTCTGTTATGCTAGTATTTTTCTACAAAACTTTATTTACACGGTACATGATTTGCTTTTATTTGTTACTGACAATTCTGTCATGTAAAAGCATAAATTAGATGTCATATGGTAGATAAAAAGTAGCTCCCTTGAAGCTTTATTTCTCTCCCACCTCTAATTGCAATTATATATAACATAAAGTTTTGTTGCATCGCAAATCAACAAACTGCGCTTATTACATTTCAGTTGTTTCATCGCTTAAAGCATGAATGGTGCGATGGAAAGATGTAAAAAAAGTCCATTGACCTATATGTTGTATCTTCGCGTAGAGTTGTCGTTAGTTGCGTTTGAAATTGTTGCTTTTTTCACCTCTCTTTATCGAGGCAGCGCAAAGTCTGCTGCAGTGTTTCCTGCATGGATTCGCTTATTGCTTTCTACGTTTAATGCACTATCCGTACCTAAAAAGAATACGTGTTTAGTAGTACGTTTGTAATATTAGATGCACGGGCGACGTGTACGGTTACGTGTAAGGTAAAGTGTGCGTGAAGGTAGCTGCTGCTCCTAATAGAGGCATCAGATGCACTGCTTTCGAACAACCGATATCCTTTCACCGTGCAAGCTCTGATCCGACTCTGGCTTTTGCCCCGGAATCCGGCCAATTTTTTCTTTTTTCTCTTCTTCTTTTTCCGCATAGATTGTAATACATCTGTTATACCACGCACTGTGCATAGGAAGAACCAAAATTGTTTCCAAGCAGCAAAATTGCCAATATTCTAGATAGCATAAGAATGAAAACACTTAACAATAACTTTATACTGGGTGGAACAATTTAAAAATATGACCCCGAGTTTAATAACGGAAATGTTTTATTCAATCATATTGAATTCTATTGCTTAGTAATGAGATTTAATTATTTTTTCACTTGTAAATAATATAAATTAAAATATTGATACAATTCAATATTATTTAATTAAAATCCAATACTAAAAATATGATATTGAAAAATTATTGTAATGAACGTATGTAACTGAATTTCAACCATGTGAAAAATTAACTTCACATTTCTTTTGTGTATGTTTTCAAATTTTTCTATTTTCTGAAATAATGTTATGGTACGAGTCAATCAATGTAACAATCAAAAAAGAATGAGAACAAAAATTGTTTATCGACATATCGTTCATAATTAAAAAAAAAACATGTAAAATATATTCTTTTAATGGAATTAATATCAAGTTATTTATTCTTTGACGTTTGACATTTAATTGAATTTTTAATTGAAAAAGTGAAAAAAATTTACTTCGAATATGTTTCTATAAAGGAAATAAAAATGTTTAAAACAAATTTTATATACAAAAAATTTTAAATCAAAAACAAAGCTTTTAAGAGTTAATAATTTTAAACAATCAGTGAATTAATGGAGTGGCGCGAACCTTCCAGTTACGAAATATGTTATATATCAATTTTCACCAACGATATTTTCGCCTCATTCATCCTGGATATGGATGCATCCATAATGCATCCAGGTGCCTAAACCAAATAATGTCTTTTGTTCATCGAATAAAATTTTACAAATTTTTGCTAATTAATTTTAGATGAATCAAGAAAATCAATAATTTATTATTGGAATAAATTTTAAATATTTCGCTTATATGCATTATTGTGTAATATTTTAATGGACCATAAGAGTCTGTGATACCATTTTTGTACTTTTTTTCGTATAATAACTCAATCTCTCAGTGAATTAATTTTCCAACTTCCTATAGTCCCATCATTTATAAATGTATATATGTTGTATAATTATTTATTTTTATTATATATTATTTATTATATATTATTATAAATATATATGTATTTACACATACGTATAATAGTAATGTACCCCATTATTAAACATAAATTAATTTTCCTTCAGGCAAAATAATAGCTGTACGTTAATGTTCATTAAGTGAAAAAAATTCCTCCTCCATTAAACCTAATAATTGTGTTATAATGAAAATGTACAGCAAATGTGTAGTAACAAATAATCGATTGTCTTCGTTATGAACGCGCTGGTAAACTTTTCTTTCGCGAACGAGAATATTCAAGGAACATTGAAAATCGTCTGCTAAGCGAACTGTCACGTCCGAAATAATGTAACGCAGCGTCAGGAAGATACAACAATGCTTTCGCAGATCAAGAATAATCGTATTTTTATTTGCTACATTTCACCGGTCAAATTCCTCAATCACTCAAACATTTGACCAAACTGTTCAAATTTATCGACTGATCAGTTTTATGAAATAATTAGCCTATACACGGCTATGACAAAGTTTTACAACAAAAGTTACCGCACTTCAATTTAACGCTAATACAAAGTTATCGGAATGACTTACATTTATGGCTGTATTTCATATGTGGCAAAAAGTATACACACCGTATATTTTCAACATTCCTTCAATCATAAAATCCACTTAATAGACAAGGAAAAGCAGTGTGTATGTGCGTAACAGTGCGTAATAGGGTAGGACGGGAGAGGGTAAGTTTTGGATGCTATCGGTGGACCTTACCAACTTAAGAATGCTAAATCCTCCATTTTCGAAAGCAGGGCTTATTTAATCCTTATTTGTTTGACAACTGTGTTCAGAGGACAAATAAAGAAATCAAAGCGGAGACTCTTGCTTGTCGCCATAGTAACGCCCTCGTTGGTTGAAAAGCTAAGGGACAGCGGACTGAACGGCTAAACAGCCGAATGCTGCAGCACACGTGCCCAATGTAATATGTAGCAGGGTGGCGTTCATTTCTACTCGCGAAATTGAATTACGCAACGTAAAAGCCGGATTTCGTTGTCCGCGAATGTCCCTTTGAAGTGGTAAAAGGGAAAACCAACTTCGTTAGCCCGGCCAGAAATCGCAACTGATCTGTAATATCTTTGACGACTTTTTTGCCGTAAATTAAACGAATTTCAACAGAGGGCGCGCGACGAAATTTCGTAGGACAACTTTTTTCTCCGTTTTTTTTTCCCCCCGTTGGCAAAATGTTGGAGGGGGGGGACGCTAAGTGGCTCGAGATCAATGTCGTACGGACAAATTGTAATGTATTTGAGTTATCTCGTCGTTAACTTAATCACCGGATACACATAAGTCTACGTAAATGGCTGCTGGAATTACGCTTTTTGATGGAATGTGTCATTTTCCTCGTATGATTATCGATTGGCTCGCGTAGTGGGGATGATTAAAGACCGAGATAGAAAATCTAGGCTCGAGAGCAATGTTTAAGTTGCTCGCTTCTAATAGCTGTCTAGCTGAATCCCATTTGATAAGAGCATTCGCGACTTTGCTTCGAGATTTTCCGGTCCTTTGATCCAAAAAGAAGAAAGTCAATTGTTTCTCAAAATGAACTAAAGATTTTTTTACGCATCCGCATATGTGCAACTTGTAATAACTCGTACATCGAGAATAATGTTGAGGTAACAATTATTTTATTCTATGAAAAAGTAGGCAAAGTTTGTTTACATGTGATATTTATTATATTTTACGAGCTTATATGATAAACAATTATTTTTATTATAGATTGCATACATACTTGCACAATTTGCTTACCTCCTTTATAATATATAATAAACATGATACATAACTTCATTCCCACCTTTCCATGCAGTACAATAACTTTTAATTCTACTTTTTTTCTCAGTGTGGATATTTGGTAACAGATATGACCTTTAACTCAATTAAATTTCCTCGTAAGACATGCAGTAATTTCATTAAATTCAAATGAATGGTTTAGAAATTTGCTGTTTAATTTGTTAACATACACGGGAAAAAAGCTGTATGGTTCACAGCAAATGCTATGTAAGATCATATGGTGTATTGCGTTGGCCTAACAGCGCACCGTCTTTTGTTTTACCGACAGAGTAGGGTTTACTATATTCACAGCATAATTCGTACTAGTTCACCGTGTAGGATCAATTAGCGGTGTTGATTCTTTCCCGTGTATAAAAAAAATATTCTTATACTTCACGATAATAGTTATTAGTGCGTTGTTCTGACTGTGACTATGGTGAGATTATTTGCTTTTATGTAATAGTAGCAGGGGTAATGCTTTGTTTAGCGACAATTTTAATAATGTATTGCATTATAAGATTATAAGAAACACTACAAATGCCTGTATTTATTCCCCAAGTTATTATAAATATAGTAGCAACAACTAATAAATTTCTCTCTTTGTAACAAATATTGATACAATGTAATTTATATTTTTCAAATTATATGTGAGTACAAGTTGTTTGGACAGATGTTTTATTATTTACACTTTAGAAGTTTATTTTTATTTTTTCTTAAATTTCAATCTGTTGCCGTTTTAAATATATTTTACATTATTGTCTTAAATAATTTATTTTAACAAACTTTCATTGTTCGGTTGCATAATTTTGATAAATGTAAGTAGATTGGTTATACAATTTAACAATAATTATTTGACTTGCAGGAGGCATATAGAAAATGGATGTGCAGCTCCCTGGTGCCTTACTTTGCTCATGGGGAACCGCTGGATTTGAAATATACCATGGAAAATGGAACTTGGACGAGATTACAACCTTGTCGAACCTTTTGCCAGTCCGTGGAGCAACGCTGCCCTTACTTACTTCCAGGCGATCGTGCGCCTGCTTATCCTACGCAATACGCAGGCGAACCCACTTTCCTTTGCCGAGGTACATTATTCATGCTCTTTCACTTTTCTTCCTTGCAAAGACATTATTACTATTATTAACTCAACGCGACACGTGGATCACGAATTGACGTCACCATAATGTCAAAAATCTCAGTCGTACAACATAGTGCGTCATAAAGAACGCAATTCACCTTAACTCTCGTTTATCTTTCAACAACTGACTCACAAAGATTATTTTCATCGATCCTTTAACAGGAAAACGACATTTACCGACATTATATCTCAATCAGATATTTAAAGAATAAAAACTATTTATATAAAAGATATAAAGGATATTTATATAATGAAAGCATAATTCATTATTATATTAATTTAACGCTGTGAATTCTTTTCTCTTTCGTTATATAAAGATTACTAAAATTGTTACTAATATTAATATGAAGGAAAACAGTTAAATATCAAACATACTATGAATGGTGGATTAAATGTTAGCATGTTAATTCTGCATTTTTAATAAACACAACATATTTTTAACAACGAACACAACTTATAATGTTTTTATGCAAGTTTACAGAGTTTTTCAAATAAATATTATAATTGTAAATACATAATTAAAATGTTTACTAGGGAAAGAGAGCAAATTAAGAAAAAGAATAAGAAACATTAACATTTTTTTATTAGAATTCAAGTATTCAAATATTCAAATTTTTTATAATGTAAACAAAAATATTGTTTGGAACGACATTTAATGTCAAAATTAACATATTAGATCAAAGAAAAAGAAGTCAGACAAAATATAAAATTTGTCAACTAAAAAGTCACCATAATAAGTTATACAAAATACACGATAAAGTATATAAAATTAAATATAATAACAATTATAATACACAATTATAGAAAAGAAGTAATCAATTTATTTTTTTGCAAAAGAAAGTTAATTAAACATATAAGTATGTAGTAACTGAAAAGTCACAAGTTAAATAAGTTTTTATACATTTGTTTCTCTTATGTAACCATCTGATGTGTTTTTTATTATTGCAAAAAAGGTTTCATTCAATTTTATCAGAATTTGATTAACACAAAGTTGTCGAAAGTTACCGCAAAATCTAATTAAAATGAAATTTAGTTCCATATTTTAATTAACGTGATCAAGAAATTAAATTAATATATAATTTAATATATCAACTATTGGTCTTGAACTCTTTATTAGAAGCATTTTAATTTTCATATCACACATATATAATGAAATTATTAAAGTTGGGATAAAAATTGCAGAAAAAATATGTCAAGAATATTTCTTGGCTCAGGTGTAAGTACTTAGTTGTCAAGTAGTGAAAGCTAGATTTTAAACATATATTTTTTTAATCAATGCATTGTATTTGATATATGATCGGATTACAACTAGAAAATATATGTTTACGGCTTAAATAAGTGATATATACTTGATATATGTTTGATATAGAGCTGGATAAAGATGTGAAGATATATTTCATCTGTTCTGTACATAAATTTCTATTAATATGTATTTCAAATGCTTTATGAACAAATATTTTCAAGATACACTCTTTACAAGTATAACACGCAATTCAATAAGCATTTTTTAAGTTAACATTTATCGGTACACATTTTTGTCTAGTAATTTGTTAATAACAAGCCACACAAATTTATGACAATTTCTCGTTCTGTTTTCATGTACCATGTGTAGAATAGGAGTATAGAAAAATTGTGAAAACTATTCGAAAACCTAGCGGGAGGTATATTATTAAAGTAATACTCGTACGCAGATTATTTTAGTGATATTGTTGAATGTTGGTTAATGTTGGTTAATGTTGCGCGGTAAGAGGGGCGCGCCGACTTACGGGCTCCTCGATGGTTGCGGCAAAGCTGCGGATGACGAAAAATCTGAAGCGCGGTTTCGATCAATACAAGCGAGTCCACGGGCTACGCTTCTCACTTTCAACGAACTTAACTTTCACCCCGGCTCGCGCGAAGGGTCCGCTGGTCTCTAGGCCGGCTGCAGCCACCGCCGAGGCGCTGCTTCGCTCCACCAAAATAGCTCGTAGTATCATACGACTAAATGTCATCTCCCGCTGACAATGAGATATTGCAATTATCGATTCGACTGTGTCAATTGACGCGTTTTTAAGGGGGCATTTATCGGCCGATATAAATGTCACGTTAAATAGTCCGGAATAAAAAGATTTGGCAGCTATTCATCGTTAAACGTCCGTCGATGCGTTGTAGCTGATTATTATTATTATTTAAATACGTGACAATTCATCTTTATTAAGGCTTGCACGAGAAGATAGAATAAATAACATTTATACTGAAATCACTCGACGCTTTTGAATTAAGATGATACGTCAGTGTATATCAAAAACGCCGTCTGGTATCCAGGATTAATTAGTGAACAGAATTGAACCAAAATTTGACATAATGACATGCAATGTAAACGTGAGAGAATCGGTGGATGTACTTAATTTGTCAAAATGTAACTTTAATTTTTCAAATTTAGATTTGACAGATAAAGTATATCCAACGATGCTCTCACTTTTACATAACATTTTACCAAATTTTGGTCCAATTTTATTCACTACACAAGCCTCTGGGTACCGGACGACGTTTTTGACACGTGAAGCATTGAAGAATCATCTTAAGCATGTGATTATAGGAAATTGGCTTAAATCTGCCGGTACAAATCTTCACGGTTCAATAACTTTCTAACGGGTCTCAAGTAGTATAACAGTGTTTTCAGCAAAGGAACACTCGTTTATTTCGCTTATTATCAAACGCGAAAAAATATCATAATTAGTTACATTCCATTCTTTTACACTGTCATATATTTGCAACTTTCATCCTTTTTGTTTGCGTCTTTGATTTTAAATTATTCTCCACCGTACGTTCAACCGTTACAAAGTGAGGAATAAAGAAGGTGGCGATTTTCCGATTGTAGCTAATCCGTTCGGTTATCAAGCCAGGAAAAATGTCGAATTTAATCACATTTGGATGGATCAGATTTTCAAGAAGCGTCTGAATATAATCGACGCTGACTTGATCATAATCAGACTTTACGTATAATTTTAACGTGCATTTATTAACAGAATTTATTTTAAAATATAAAGTGGATTTAAAGCTGATACCAAAAGCCCCGACGTAGATTCACTGTTAAAATCAATAATGTTGAAGCTTGATAAATAGTTGAAGATTTCAACTATACATTTCTGCTGCTCCAAAGCAGATTATATTTTTAATTATTAATGCTTAGTCATCATGATATGATAAGATACAATATAATAAGGTACGATATAATGATGTAATGTATAAACAATTATATTAATTTTATTTCAAGATTCGTATTCAAAATAATATGCCAATTCAAATAGTTTGACGAAGACCTCGCAGAAATTTAGTAAAAACAAGAAAGACGGCAAACAAGTTAGAAAGTATTGTACTAAAAAATCGCACGCAGACATAAATCAAAAAGATACGGCTCATTGCTCACGCTCACCGTTAAAGAAGAAGAGGAAGAGAAAGACGAAGAAGAAGAAAAAGAAAAAGAAATCAATATAGCCCATAACAATGTGATCCGCTGTTGGAACCTATTCCACATGCAAATCAATCATTTTTAGCAACTGGAAGTCAATGCCTCAAAGGCGATACAAAACACATTTTCCCATCTATCTACCTATCTATCTATCAACAACGAGAATAATTTCTCGATGCAAAACATACTCGGAAATCATAAAAATATCTGCTCACGACCGAAACGAGGAAATAAGGACACATTACTTACATATTTTTTGCCTGGATTTATGTTGCAACAAGAAATATCACTCGATTTCGACTGAAATTTTAATGCGCGAATCGGAAATTCCACATCTCCGGTATACCGTAAAATACTGTTTATATAAAATAAATAGTCATGTGGTAATTTTGATATTCAAATGCCGTTTACTTATGGGAACAAACTCGTTAATTTAAAGTTGAAATGTCGATGAGATAAATAATATTGGGATTAATGAAGTGAGGATTAAAACATGCTCCCTATGGAAATGTACACTGAGAAAAATATGACAGAAAAAGTACTGTTTTTAACTGTGTTTCGGATCGGCCTTCCAGTAAAAATTACAGTTTTTTAAAAGCAAAGAAACTAGTTTTAAATATATTTATAAGTAAAACAGAGATTTTTCTTTTTAAAAAAACAGCAATTTTTACTAAAAGACGGATATACATCTGAAACACAGTTAAAACAGTAATTTTTTCTATCATTTTTTCTCAGTGTATTAGTTAAAAGCAAAGTTATATTGATAAGTATGTTTCATCAATGTTGGTGAAAAAATGTTGACACAATAATAATAAAAAAATATAATACATTTTTAACTTTTTTCAAATTTGTTCAATGACTCAACTAACATTTATTATTATTATTTTATTTTAACAATTACTGTTTTTATTACAGATAATTTTATTCTCCACACAAATACACATTATATTAAAAATGTGACGTTGGCACAGATATTATTCGAGATGTTCGTATAGTTTCAACCTTAAATTAACTAATGCGTTTTCCTTGGGTCACAATTGCCGTCAATGAGAGGGAATGACACGTTGGAAAAATCGAAGCGGCATATAAATTACAGTGTTACAAATCTTTCTAGCCACACATTCAAAGAGCTCCCCATTAATGCACTTATTCAAATCAGACCAATTTATCGCTCCCTTTTTTTCACTCCTTTTTAGCTTTTATGATATACAACTAATTCTGATTTCTACTCCACGTCATTTATTTATCCCAGTGTTGTTTGAATGCTCGACTGAAATTTAAATGCAATTGAAAGTCAGTGCCAGATTGTTTTTTCTATGATTAATTACTTTTTGTGTAAGAAGCAAGTGTGTCGATGATTCGATGAAGGATAACTTGTTGGATAATTATGCGTCGATTAGTTCTGGTCAAAAGATTCCAAGTGTTTATTTAGCAACATAACAAACGGTCCATTGAATCGAGTCAGCTTATGGTTAAAAATGAATAATTTTGTTTTGTTTTATCGATTAAATTTCATGACATTTTGTTGGCAAATGAGCCTCGTTTCAAGTAGTTGGCTCATAGGCAATTCGTACGACTGCGTTCATTTTGTTCGTATAATAGGACGAGCGGAATGTGAAAGCAGCGACATCAATATACTGATAAATAGAGGCCGCGACCTGGCAGATGGTCACAGGGAGAATTAGTCCCGCGGTTCACGTTCATGTTTAGCCACGTCATAATGTCCTATAACTAATTTGAATGAAAAATCGTGGTAGAGAATATGCCCTGGAAATTGATGCACAATGAAATACAAATATTCGCCGGATATTTATGAAATATAGGACGCTAAATCTCATCCGACAAATGATACAAATGGTCAATTGTTTGACATTATTTTCCGCCGAACTCGAGTAGAATTTATTTCACAATTTCATATTCTTTTCCATTATTTTTTAAACTATTCTTTTTTGACTTTATATATACATATAAAGTGTTCCATCTGTAGATAAATTATTATGGCATTTAAAAGATGTCAATTTTTTCATTTCTTTTCCTTGGATTGGATTAAAATCTATAATCAAAAACTCTTTTTTGGGTATTTAAATGGTCAGAGACCAAATTTTATGCTCTTTAAATGTTTTTTTTTTTAAATAATATTCCGTTAGCCTTGAGAAAATGTTATTTATAATTTACACATTTGATTTATAAATAACTTTCATTTACACGTACTGAAACAACTATCATATTCAATATTTTAAAAGCAACGTATAACATGTACAGATGAAATAAAAAATATCGGGAAAGTCAATATACAAAAGTGCACTTCCATTTTATTAATTTACGTGATACATTTCTTCATGATTTCATTAAATTGAAAATGGTTTACTACACCAACTGGATTTCAATCGAACACATCCAGCTATTTTTCAGCGTAAAAATTATCTGATTTGGAGAATGTCCAAATCCAAGAGTACATCACCTATCGAAAAGAAGCCAGTGGCATAAATTCATCTTACACAACACAAATATTTTCTATACCCCTTCAACAGCGAAAGAAATGATATTTTTAAAAAGAAAAATTGTTCCATTCGATTCCGTTTGAATTCAGATTCAAATTATAATTTGAATTCCTCTGAATTGAATAATTAATTATAGTCAACATTTTATAAGCCAAAATTATACTTTTGTAAATGAAAAAAACGTACTGATGAGTGAAATTAATGTAAACACTTCAAGTCACAAAATTGATACAAAATTTATGCAAATCTTGAACAAGTCTCAACTTGACGTAATAAAATTACATAAGGCACAAAATTGTATAAACTAATATATTCGTTATTTATCCAATAAAATTTTCCGATAGATGCACACATTTTTCGGAATGAAATGATTGACAGGAAAAGTAAAGATAAACGCAAACTTTAATTCCTGTCAAGTTAATTTTCAATTTGTAAATAAACTCACCTTCGTTATCAACTTTTTTATTAAGCTTATATCATTTTTCTGTAGCGTTAATTGATCGAATAAATTGTAGTTTAATTTATATTGAATAGTAATGATAAAAAATATTGAAAATATCAATTGTTATATAAACCCTGGTGAAGATAAGTTTTAACTAAGAAAAGTTTTAAGTTAAAATTAACCAGTCCCGGTTATGACACGTTGTGAATCAATCATTCTCTTCGCAGTATTATTCATAATTATATTAATATTATTAATTTCTTCACTTTATATTCAAGTACTTAAATTTAATATAATCTTAATTAAAATTACAAAGATAAATTGTAATATCTTAAGTGAATTTTCGATTCAGTGTTGTTGGAGTTCTGTTACGTGTAACATCTTCATCAATGTCAAATCTCCCATGATGTACGTCTAACTTTGACAATATCGAACAAATGTGTTAAATTCAGTTCTAGAAATATATTTGAACTCACATTAATAAAGTTTGCTTGCGTAAATCACCAACGTTAAAAGTTTGTCCAATTTTCGATATGTACTTGTTAAATTTGCATCGACAAAGAGTATTTTGTAAATTGCAGGTACAGGTCAATTTATGGAAAAAAAAACAAAATTGATAAAATTTCCAGTATAACCAGAGAAAATTGACAAGCTAAAATTAGAAAATAACGAATAAAGGCATGACGGGATAATATAAATGAAGTAAAATATTTTTCAACATTTCTATGGTTATTTAAAAGTCACGAGAAATGTTAAGCTTGATCGAGTTAAAAATCGTGTGACGTATAAAAATAAAAATAATTAAAAGCCCTATTTTTTACTATAGCTTTGAACAGTTAGACAAAAAAAATGACATAATTTTTCGTGCTCATTGGAGACATAGTTAATTCGACTACGAATTTTTAAGATTTTATCAATAAAATGAGTGATGAAAATTTTGTTATCAAATTTGTAATAGGGAATTTTCAAATGAAAGGCTTTTTGAAATCGTTTCTCAAACAAAATGACAGTAGCTATTAGCGAGGATCCGAAAGTTTGCGACGCCCTCAAATGTGTTGTTAGATATGATAGCGGAGAGCTTTCCAAACTAAATATTTTGTCTAAATTTGTCAACATTTTGTCGTAAATTTATCATAAAAGTTTCGCGAGTTGGACGAAACTTTTGCCCGTGCGATACACCATATCGCGCAATAGAAACAATCATTCCTAATTTGCCAAACTTTTTCTGCCACGCCAACTCTTAATATCGAATAACTTTGATATTCAATGCGATCCTCCAGTAAACTTTTATGTAAAATTTCACTCAAAATATTTTATTCCCCAGCTTTTTTATTCCGCCTCTCGGTTTATTTTGCCAAGTTTCTCACCCAAAACTTCCTTTATGAATCTTACATATCGGTGTGCGATTGGCCATTTTTTCTCTTTTCACCTTTTTAAGACCCAACATTAAATATAACAACGAAACTGTAAAAGTTCGATCGTATTCGTTGGAATTTCCAAACGTATTTTTACACAGTATAAACGTCACGCCAATATTATGACATTTTGGAATAAAAGTACGATAGCATTTCAAATGGCTATTTCAAGATCAAACGATAAATGCGTTTGCTTTTATCCCGGATCCCACCAAATTTTGCTTACAAATTTCACAATAAATATGAACGACCGAGAGACATGTTGTAAATTGTTGATAAATGACAAACACCATACTGGAACAGACTTTAAACGTTCATTAAATATTCTATAACCATTTAAATCATTTAAATTTTATTCTTAAAAACTTATTGAAATTTGTTTTCTTTCTGTTTTTAATCAATATTCTAGGAAAGTTAATGTTTATTGAACATCTGCGCAAAATAACGTTCCCAACTTGTAACTTGAACAATGTTATGTATGAATTATTTTTTATAACGATATACAAATAGAACAGTTTACAATGCAATCTAGTTAAAGATATAATCTGCAATGTCTCTTTGGCAACTAAATGTGTTAATGTAAAATTTCATTAAACTATTATATAGTATTCATTTATTACAATGGTAATTAATTGTTGTCAACATATTAGTCTCAGCAAAAGTGGCTCGGTGAAACAACTGTACGCAAAGAATGTTCTTTAACTTTATTTTCATTTGCCAGCCAACATTCTTCTTCAATGCTGAATCGATCCGCGAGATGCAACGCATCGACTCTGAACATTTAATTTTTAAGGACCACTCTAATATATATATATATATATACATATATATATATATATATATATATATATATTCTTTACATATATCTTTGACCAACAACGGATAAAGATAGGATATTTACTTGGTTTCCTGTTTCTTTGCAAAGAGAAAAGTTAGCCCTGATACAGAAACAATAGACAAAGCTGTAGACGCGGATGATGAAACGTAATAATGGAAGTTTTGTTATTTCGGCGTCTTCGTATTTGGAAAACGCCAATGATTTTGCGCCGACTGAATGGTAACAGTGTTTTTCAATTGTTCCTTCTTTCATCGCGTTGCTTGGCATTTTTATAACGGCGAGTTATTAACGGCACTTTCATCTATTGCGATATATATTTTAAAATCGAAATTGTACGTCAAATTACTAAATAGTTTTGAGTACATTTAGAAGATAATAATTGTCTGCTTTGACGTGTAAGAATAATAAAGAAGAAATTGTTGGCGCTGGTCCCTATTCAATATTTTGACCTGACTTGACCCCGCATAAAAACAATGCGCCGAAATAAAAAAATCTGGCAACTATTATTGACATTTGATTGATTATTTATTCGTATATTTGAAAATCTAACCTAATAACTCGAGCTAACACAATTGTCAGTTGCAAAAAAGCACTAGTACGATTTATTGCACCCGCGATTGTTTCGAATAAAGCGACGAACGTAAACCATTTGCGCCGTTTTTGCCATTTATTGTAATCGAATTCCATGGACCGGTAATGCATTTGTTAGTGAATTTTTTGCTCCACAGTTGTTGGTACCATAGGTGTACGCGGCTATAAAATACATATCGTCGTCATAAAGTCGGAATTATGCTCAGCTACCGAGCCTGTAGCCCCGAATCGTCGTCTGGCAAACGACAGTCTACTTTTGCAAGCAAAATAAACGGAACCAACGAGCGATACCCCGGCGAGCCTAGTCGAAACGAAAAGTCGAAGCTTTTCTTAGGGCAGCATTTTAACTTTGATTAATTCATAATACAATATGCCGTTAATTTTTCCAATTTCCCCTCTTTTCCCGCGCTGTTATTCCAATCTGAACGGAAATACAGTAGAAGCTCATCTCCAATCACATAATTGCTCTTGTCGGTACGCGTACAAAAGCAAATCAATATCCCAGCAATGTTGCTGCATTGTTATCAGTCAAACAAGCTGAAATAAAGCGAACCACCAGAGAATTGGGGGAGGGAGGTGCGAAGGGTGAGGGACAAAAAGTCCCCCCTCCCCCATTCCGGTATAAAGCCGCGTGACCAACAAAAAGTAGCCCTCCATTCTTGGTCCGAGACCCTTCTTAATATTGCGCCGCGCCTATTTCGCTCGCTCGAGTAAATGCTTATCGGAACAGTTCGACCGGAGCCGGATTTTTTTCGGCCAATTTCCTGACATGGCGCATGAAAATTTCTCTGGAAGACTATTAAAACCCGATTTAATTAAATATGGCCATGGCTCGTTCTCGCTCGCAGTATCGTTTACTCGAAACAAGACACTTTTAATTACTTGCTTGGACCCCAATTGCACTATTATTATTTCATTTTTACACTCTTCTGCGGAGCCACCGATTCTGAATTTCATGCATTTCTTGGTTCGCCACAGTGATGATCGATGGAAACCAGTTTAAACCACTCGACAATTGCTGTAATTGCTACGTGTGTGTGACTGTGTTCCAAGTTTAGTTGGAGTATACGAATGATGAATTATGAATTAAAACCGTACTTGTGTGCGCGAGGCATTATTTGAATTTTGTTTTAACAATACAATCCATTTTACTGATACTGGATAGGGGTATAATAACTTATTTTTAACCCAACCTTCTTTCGAATTCTGTACAAGTTTTCTCATTTCAGAGCTACCCCTGAAATTAATAATAATATTAATAATAACGTTTCGAATTAAAATGTTAAACATTAGTGTCTGCTTTTTCGTTCTCAGTGTTGTGGTTAATTGTGGTTAGTTGTCGACGTTCTGCAAAATGAAACTGTTGCAATTTGAGCTCTGTTTCAAACAGTATACAATTTCTGCTTCGGGATTAAATTTTATTCATTATAGACTAAATTGAGCTTCGATTTTGTCCATTAATTTAACTAACTTAATTGATACCGTATTCGGCGACTTCTTTATTAAAAAAGCATTCATTTATATTTCACGCTGTCATACATAATTTTTTGAAAATCAAGCAGAAAGCGCTTTCAACGATAATCCTATTTATCAATATCTGCAAAATGTATTGCAATAATAATTCTATTCTTTTGCGTTCATCACACGATGCATATGTTTAATGCAGAAAAGTGACTCCCAATAACAAAGTTCTATCGAATAAAAACAAGTAATAAAAAAATTATTAACAAGTTGAATTGGGTTGATGTAATAAATTACAATTATAAAATATTTTATTTTGTAAGTTTTTAATGCAAATATGATCTGATAGGGATTTCGCCTTTTTTATAAACTCAATGATTTGATTATTAAGAGGACGAAACTTTAGATTTTAATCATTATTTACATTCTTATAAAATATTTAAATATAATAGAAACCTATATCATATTATTGCATTTCACGATAAGTATTATTACTTTGTTACATTCAATTCTCCTCGAGTATTGCAAAAATAAATTTGTCTACTTTCAACATTGAATTTCTGCGGCATCAATGTTTATACTTTAAGTGTACTCAAAATCAAGTGCTTGCATAGCAAATACATAGAAAGCTAATTTTAATAATTAATATGGAAAATCATATTTTTGTATTGGTATACTCTAATAATTTGTTTAAATTGATACAATCGAAGGAAAAAATTAATATAATCACTGTACACTGAGAAAAATATAACAGAAAAAATTACTGTTTTTAACTGTATTTGAGCCACATGTCCGTCTTTTAATAAAAATTACTGTTCTTTAAAAGCAAATACGCTAGTTTTAAATGTCATATTTATAGATATAACCGAAATTTTTCCTGTTAAAAAACGGTAATTTTTATCAAAAGACGGACTTGTGGCTCAAATACATTTAAAAACAGTAATTTTTTCTGTTATATTTTTCTCAGTGTACGTATCTCATCTGAAGTAAAAATATTGAATTAATATTTATGAAGGTATGGTTGCCTCTATATAATATTGTGTAATTAGTTGTTATTGTTATAGAATTAACAAAAAACAAAAAATAAAAGTAATTGTGGCGATTAACTCGGGGTTAAATTGTGTGCATTCACAGGACTTTTTATAATATGATGTAGTAAAATGCGTGTAAAGAAATACTAGAAAATAATGACGTTATCGAGAAATAGAACCCCTAAACTCACAGTCACCTGCCGTCAGGAAAAATATTTTTGTCCGTCACCGTCTGTTCCACTCCCGTTTCAACGTCTGTCGAGAAAACGGAATATCATTCCTTCATTATTGCTACCGTTATTGTTATTATGATCTTAAACGTGTAAGTGTGTGCGTGTGTAAATTAAAATGTCAATTGTAAGGGAAAGAAAACTCGAACGGAACGAGTCGTTTGTTCAACTATCGACTTTGCAGCTGTTTGAAATGATGCTTATAAATAATGTCGTTGGAATGGAATTAGCGCGACCCGAATCAGGTATTTAATGTGTTCTCTCTTGTCGTGATTCAACCCCCTAGCCCTGCCTTACCCCACCCTGCCCTCCACTCCCCGATTCAATGGACAAACCCGAATTATTGACACAAGAGCTGAAATTTCAATAATCCCGATAGTCTTAGCGTCGAATGGTCACGTCACTCCTTCAGAATGACTATTGAAAAATCTGTTGAATGCCGGAGCAAAGTTTAAAGAACGTTATAATACAAAGGAGCCCGAAGTTACCGCCCTTACTTTTCATAACTGTTATCTACTACACGTCTCTTACCGTTTTTCTTATTCTCCCTTTTTATAGCCTTCGCAGATATCACCCCCCCCCCCCACACCCACCCTGTCATTCCCCTTATAACGGTCTTCTCCATCAAGTAGGCGTTTTATAATATTTGTTTCATATGCTGTTTATATATTTTTATAACTGAACGATTACGGTTGTAATAGTTACGACGATAGCTCTCTTATCTATCGTGTTTTTGGAAAAGTTTGCTTCACACGGATATTAATTCTTCACGATCGCATTACCTTGCGTATTGGCTTTACATTATCCGCATTCTTTGTTTAAAATTAATTGAGTGTATTCAGCTCAAAAATTGATCATGGTGTATTGAAAAGAAAAAACTTGGCATCGAATGACAACAAAGATGTAAAATGACCGTTCTCACCCGAGCAAATTGAAGTCATTTTCTATTATCGATTAATCGCGCTTATTGGCAATTTACATTTTTTTATGACTTGCGCTGTTTTGCAGTTAATTCAGTGCTTTAAATATCAATCAAAATTATCATTGTGCGAGCGAAAAAGTTAATTGGAGGATTAAACGATTTTGTATTTGTATACATGCTTTTAAGTCCTTTTGTCTGTTATTTTTCACGCTATTCAGGATTTTTATCAACAACACTTCGGCCAAAAGATTCGCTTGATAGTTTGCTTTAAATAACATAAAAACAACACTCGATATTAGAACTGAAATTTATCGAATACAGAGAGGTACGCTTGCATTCAATGAAATGGTTGTTTTTAGTTGAATGATCGAAAATGGAAATTGAAGAGCTGATTTCTTCAGACAAATATTTAAGTGAAAAAAAAAAACAAACAAACAAACAAAAAACCTTCGTTACACATAGGTATTACAAATAATTTTCATTCGTTTGTTCTTTTTTTCAGTTATTAATTATAAATAAATGTATGTGGAAAAAGACATATTAAGAAAATAACAATTTATTTACACACTGAAAAAATATCAACGTCATTATTTATTACTACTTTGTAAGTTTAAGAATTTATTATATAGTGAATGTTCTCGCAGGGAACAAGTATTTCAGGAAATTTTATTATTTCAAGTATTTTATGCATTAAGATGTTTCATTATTTCGGAAATATCCTTAAAATAACGTAAAAAGCCAAAACGGAAACTTTTTCTCCGCGTGCAAAAAAGTAATTTCAAGTTTTTTGTAAAGACTGTACAAGTTTGGAAATTATTCTTGGAAAGAAATTGCCTTAACGAAGGTTTTTTCACAATTTAACGTATGCCGAAGAATTAAGACTTGTTTCCTATTATTCTCAGGAGTAGAACTCGTCTCCTAATGATAATGATGGGACACCAAGAGAGAATACGTCCGACTAGGATTGCGTCAAGTACCTCGCGAGAAGACGCTGCACTTGTCATGCGCGTGTTAGGCACACGCGCCCACTCGTGCACGTGCAACTACATCCGTTTAACTGTAATCTCCCAAACGCACACAGAAACGACCCGAGGACACAAGGAAGTCGTCATCTTCGTCGTCGTCGTCATCGTCGTCAAGGAAAAAATACCGCAGTGTCCTACAACGTGGGATGTTTTTTTAACCCGTTTTTCAAGTCACGAACAAAGAATGACGTAAATTTATTATATAACAATTACAGTTACAGTGTTCTGCGATGCCTAGTCCTAAAAAAAATGAAGCAAAGGAAACGCCACATACCGGGGCAATATATTTGTCAACTTTGATAAGCATATCGAAGCACAAAGAACGATATTTCATTCCGTTTCAACGACGCCCCAATATGGACAATATTCACTACTTTGATTGTTATCTAGGAAATAAGTTATAATTTGTGAAATTGTTAGAAAATGAAGGGATCGTATTAAAAGAAAAGCGTGGAATAATAAAGGAACCCGTCTTTATAATGTACAGTACAAAAAATACAATTCAAGAAACAAAAAAAATTCTTTTGACGAAACGATTGTTCTTAAAATCTGAACACGTCTAACGAGGACGAGAATTAAAACTTTTTATTAGCGACGATTATTTTGTAGAAAAGGTATCATTCAAAGTAACCTCTTTATTATATATATATATATTGATAAAAATTAATAGAATAAAATTGAAAAATACCTACACGTTTTATTATTTAAATAAAACTTGACATACTTCAATGTCCACAAATGATTACTACATTGGATGAGAAAAGTCTTTGCACCAATGCAATGAAATAAATTCTTAATAAGATAATATTCATAATCAAGAGTGTTTTGAAATAGACCGTGAAAAATCCGACAATGTTGTTTGTAATGTTACCAGGTGTGACATTTCCATCGATACGGAGTTTATTTTATTAATACGGAGAATCTTTTATTTATTTCGTTACATCATTATTATTTGGTGTTGGTACAATGGCAATCTCGACGGGTGTATTTTTATGTTTCAAGTTTTGTCTCATTGGCAAATGCATTAAACCAAAAATTTTAACGTTAAAATGTTGCATAAAATCAACAAAATGACTCATAGACGAATCCAATTTTTTTAACACAATATACCCTGATAACCATACGTATGTAAAATTTACGCAAATATTATGCAAACGCGAATTTGCGTGCAATTTACATAAAATCTTATTGGTCGTGTATTTGTATGTGCATTGTTTACTTTCAAATTAAAATTAAATTTATAACAAAAAAAAGGGTGTGACATTTTGTGGACAAAATATATTTCTATTAAAACTATTATTTTAATTTAACTGCAATTGAAATCATTGTGGCATAAATGTTCTATAAATATAAGCATATTGTCATTTATTTTACATATTATGAACAAAGTTTGAGATATCTTTTACAATTTATTATTAGATTTACCACAATTATATATCGTACAATTTTTTGTTGCTCACATCAGAAAGGTCTAAGACTACTGTTTTATAAAGTAACACTGAGAAAAAATCTTTATAATTTTCCCGATAACCAGAAAAAAATGTTATAGTAGTCACAAAAATTAATTATATATAGACACAACGTCATTTATAAGACTTTCGTTTAGTTTATTTGTTACTTTTAGTTCATAACTTGACTTGTTTTTTATATAACCGAAATAATTAGTTAGTATATATGAAATGTATATAATAATAAGCAATAACAAAGGAATACCCGACAAAAGGATAATATTACAATATCATAAAGCATTGTTTTTCTTCGTGTATGTTTCACAAAAGCGGCGTAGAATAGCGCCTATTCGGATGATTCTAAACGTTTGCAATACATTGCACAAAACAAACGAATTGAAATTTGAGTACGAACCTCCGAAGGAAACATTGACTCCTGGAATTCGCAGCGCACAATACAAGAAATCTAGAATGAAAAGCAAATTTGATATTAAATTGATAAATTTTATAACAACGCTGACGTAACATTGTTCTATCTAAGCTGTTTTACAAGAAATAACGACCTTCCCCGGAATGTCACTTAGACTCTACTACACTAAAAATGTTTAGCATTCAGGTTGAAAATTGAGTTAGGTTATAATTAACGTCGAAGATACATTTTGTGCGAGCGTCCCTGAGGAAACCCAACATAGATTCCACAATGAATCCAAGGGAAGTGCTGCTTGCGGCCTGGATTCTGCATAAAATCCACTTTGAATCAATTTCTTGCAGGGTAGTAGCAGGGCAATGCGAACTTAAGTATACAAACTAATGTAAGTAATATCTTGCGAAATATTCATCTGCGCGTAACTTTGCGCCCGCGATATCCGAACTCCATCTAGCTTTACTAAGCAGAGCTTGAAACTGGTCAACTGTCCGTAGATGAGCAATTAGATAAGAAATGGACGTCGATCATTCGGACGACCTGGCCGCAATGTCGAATTGGAGGCCGTCAAGGGCCGCCAAGCATTAATTAATCTCGCCGCAATTATCCATCAATCGTCGCAATCGATTTCATCTGAAAGTCAAATCTGAATTACGGCGAATCAGCGGAGTCGTTTCGTCTTCGCGGGGATTCGGCCGCTAAATTTGACGCGGACTTTAAGTCGCGACATTTACAAGGCAAACGAGTGCCAAGGACTAATGCACCTATCTGCTCACGCACCGGTTCCCCGCATTTTTATCAAGAAACACGTTGAAACGCGCCAGCCGATTTCGGCACGGCGAATAAAAGGGCAAGGCAATTTTGTCATTTCGCGAGGAGACCGTATCGATTCTCTAGACGCACAAACACCCCTTTAAGGTAGCCGCGCGACATCGTGGGAAATTAAGTGAAATCGAGCGTCGAGCCATTTTTTCGCCATTTAGCTAACGATTACAAGTTCAACGATTAGAGACCTAAGCTTAAAGGACGAGTGCTTCGCCAACAAATGTTGCCTAATAAACTGAGGGGAATTTTATTGCTAGTAGTACTGCTACACTTTACAAAAGCTCGGGTGTGTGCGCGCGTGCGTACATTTGCACTGTTCCTTTCATGTGGAAAAAATGATTTTCAAGCAGACTGATTTTTCCGCGCGGGTTGCATACGTGTCAAACAAATATAAGGCAATGTCATTATCAAGTACAGTTCAGAAAAGAGTATAGCAATGTTAACTGTACGAATAGTTAATTTTCATGATTGCTGTAAAATTTAATTCCAGATAGTTGATTTTTAGTTTAAAAAATACCAAAATATGGTTAATTGAATGAGAATTCTAGTCATCACGAAAATTAACCATACGACTTTTTTCTCAGTGTAATAGAACCGGTTATTACGTTGCGAGAATTGGTACACCTTTTACAACATATAACCTGCAGAGTGCAATATACTTTCTTTCTTTTTGCAAGCTCGTTTCCTCGTTGCGCGCTCGTATGTAAATATAAACACGTGCATACTTTTAAGTTTGTTTCGATGCAAGTACACGTGTACTTATGAAGCACAAAATAAGAATAAAGGATCGAATTGAGTTGAACAAAAAAGAATCATCCGTGCAACCGAAGGGAATAATGTCATTCCGTTGATAGTTTTTGATAAATTTTGCTTGCGTAATTTGTTTTACATTGTGTTTACTATTATAATTAAAGCAGTTCGGATCACGATTGTATGTTAAGGCTACATTAATTGTAAAATAACGTTCCAAAGTAATTGCGTAGACAAGTATCAGATTTATTGTACAAAGTGTATTAAATTTAAAGCACAAATGTATACTTAAAACTGTACGAATACGACAAAAATTTGAACAGTACATAAAAAGACTCCTTGTAATTGATTTAGATATTAATGAATTCAAAGTGAATAATTTAATTGACGAGAATATTGGTGAGAACGTGATGTTAACGTTGATTCTGTAAAGCAATGAAATTTGTAACTTAATTTGCATCGGCGTGATTAATTGTGAACAACCAATCGCAATAAAAAGCATATCGCTCGGATTTAAGGTGTTTTTCTGTGCTAATGATGCTCATAAAATATATCAGTTCATTTCCGTGGGGATGTTTATTGGGAATTTGAATGCTGCCCGCAAATGGTAAAGCTAATTTCTGGACATCAATCTGAAAATGCACCCGATGATTCGAGGGGAAAGCTGCTTTTGAAAAATTGATATCATTTGCGGGCAACCCCACAAGGAAGTCAATTTCGAACGATCAATCCAATAATACATTTGGAAGTCCCGATGGCTTCATAAATATTTCAATATAAAAACTGGTTTGAAAAGCTCCCACTGATTTTGATCTGGATTCTTTACGGCGATAAACCTCCGTGATTGAGACGAAAATACTAATCTGATACTTTGAATGTCAAACTTCTAATTAACGATCATCAGAAATAGTTCCAGGTGCGAACAAGTAACAAAGATCCAAGTCCACGGCACGAATATGAAACTTTATCAAAAGTTGATGCTAATACTTTGTTCCGATCTAATTAAACATACGCAGTAAGATTTTACATCGACTTTAACGAATACTGCTAATGAAATGAAATCTATTAAGAATATCGCCAACAATCCTGTGCAAGATAAAATAATGTCACTTTTCATTTAATTACAGAGAAATTTAAAAATGGTACTGTAAAGGATCATTTTGTATGCAAATCAAATTTCACTATAATATCTACTTAATGGTTTAGCAAAGTAATTTAAATACTCAGTGACATACAATTCAGTACTGTACTTGCATAAAATACTTAATTTTTTTATTTAAATAAAAATAATTTTTTTGCTACGGTAAACGTGTTATTATACATCCAGTAGTATATATATTGTTTAGTCAGACATTGCCCACGGACGGACCTTGTGACCAAATTTACAAACACATCATTTACGCTTGCACTTGTTACATTACACGCGACTTCCAAATATATTTTCGAAGACAAATATATACCGGAAAATAAGATTAATTTTTTTGGCACAAATTTAAATAATTTAAATTCAAAAAAAAAGAAAGCAATTGTAAATGCATATTTGGTTGTAACCAATTTAAACATCACGTACGTACACTGCCGAGTAGAATAAGAACAATCACTATTTAATATCAAATTGTCTCGTGTAAATTGTCATTCTGTTTTAGTCTCATTCTTTTAATTCGTCGATTAGTTCATTCTACAGAAAAAGAGCAAGCGTTTGGCTATCATTGACGTAATGACTGCATTGCATTGTACGATTCAATGCAATAGCTGGATTCCAACTGGCATGGAAGACATGACGTTTCTAAAGGAGGCGACGCGTGCTCGCAAAACTTGAATTTCGCGCGATTATTTGTTTGCGCAGAATGAATTAATTTTTCTAATTTAATCTTCATTCAGTTGAGCCTCGAATCGAGCGCATTTACATTGCGGAACTGCGATTAATTAAGCAGCGGGGATTCGCGCCTATGTGTGTTATTGTATATAAACCGCTTCGTGTTTCCTTAATCCTAATACGCTAATGACAATACTGGCTCTACATTCGTGGCTATTTTCCGCGCAAAAACCAGTCGTTGACAAGAGTATTTTGTTAATTGCACAAGTATGAAACATAATGTTCGTAATGCAACATCCAAAGTAATGACGTGAAAATTAAGTAAAGGAAATACTTGATAAGCACATATTAAATATGCGCGTAACAAAATTAGAATTGAGATACTAATATCCGTTCGTTGCTTTATTTTAGATAAAGCTTCGACATAGATCATGATAAATCACAGGAACGATCTCATAAAATATTTACGATACCTTGTATTTACAACACCTTGTTTGCGATTGTATTAAATAACATTTTAGAATGTAGAAAATGATTAATAAATCTAAACTAATTTCAACTTGACGTTTACATGTTGATTTCATACAAAATGTCATTTTCACAACAGAAGTTAATAGATATCCTACCAAATTTAGGTTGAAATGCGAACACACTATGGACGTAAACATTAAATTATCATTAGAAAAGTCTTTTAATTTAGAACAGAAAGACAGATCCAACCCTTTGTCCTTTATGCGTCATAAATCTTCATCAAAATCAGCTTATTATGCAAAATCGTACGCGTGGGAGAGTGAAACATCCTTGGCTGGTCACAATGCTCGTCACGTGTTTCTTAAGGAGAGATTTTTCATTGGTAGGTTACACTTTCTATGAATTTTCCATTGTTTTAGCGAGTGTTAAGCTGCAAACAATTTATGACTTTTTAACTTGTAAACCATCATTAATTGTTTCATTTCATTCAAATGTATAACGCAACTTCGAAGAAAACCAATTTTTATCCAAATCATAATTCAATGTCAGATATGCCCTGATTATCTGGTCACGGTGACAAATTACTCGTCATTTTTTTTTATAAATTACGATAAAGTTTTACTGTAAATTGAGATAAACTGGATGTGTAAGTTTATGAATGTTAGTTTCTTTTATAATTCGTAAACTTTCCTTTATTTATTATTTCATTTCCAATAAAGCTTTAGGATGAGGATTGTTTTAGGAATGAGGATTTTTCTATAACGATATATTCGTTTCTATTAATTGTTTACGTTATGTTTATTTTCAGTATATCTTCATTTGTTAATTAGGTACAGTGGTTGACTATTGATTTATGGGCGCTGACCCTTACCTTTGCTACCGTACATGATTTATATTTAATAATATTTTCATAGAAATTTCACTGAGTGACGATATATCATGAGACCAGAATCGTAATCGCGTGAGACGGCGGCTTTGTTCCTTTTCTCGGTGCGTACAACGAGCTTACAAAAGAAAATATCTTTCAGTCGTTGAGCGGAACGTGTCGTGTAACAAGGACAAAGCGGATACACGAATAAATTGCATTAATTGAGAACAGTGGCAGAATTGATTATTAGATAACTCGATGCTCTTCTTCGGATGTACATTGAAACAAAAAACTATTAAGAATTACTGTGCTTAAACCTTCAAGCTATTTGTACAATATAGGAAAAATTACCGTGCCAGTACAATAAAAATTACTGTGCTTTCAAATACTTGATGTGATTTACCATAATTTTCACTGTGCTGACACGGTAATATTTCGTGTATTGTACAAACGGCTTCGCTCTAAGGTTCCAGCACAATAATACTTAATGGTTTTTTTTTTTCAGTGTGGTAGAAACGGGGGCGCACGGGGTTGTTCACAACGAAGGGCGATTAAAATCAATTGAAGACGACAAGCGGATAAAAAAAAACATCGAGAAGGTCGCAATAAAATAGCCGTCCGATAATTAAGAGCACGCAGCTTTCCTCGAGCGAAACGGCATCCGATTTATATTTTCGCCGGGGCAAGTAAGCGAGGAGATGTCGTGAAGTGCGATAAAAAAATACGACGCCGAAGCCGACCGTCCTAGTTGCCGTGGAGAAATGGAGGGTATAGAAATATCACTGTTACGATACAAGCAATACGTTAACGAAAGTTAAAGTCGGCTTCTTTTACGGTTCCTTCTACACGCGACTCTCTATTCTCACGTGATGGAGAATCTCTCTTATCAGTCGGGCAATTACATAAATATATTTGTTTATTAAATATCTCAATTTACCAATTTACCAAAAGAAAATTTACACCACAATTACTTGTCAGGGATACATTATGTTTGTCGTTCTATAAAGATATGTTTATTTCGAGGTTATACACTGAGAAAATTTATATAGTAACTGGCGGACGGGTGTGCACATATGATAGAATTTATCAAATAATATAATAAATTATATTACATATATGATAATTTTAATTATATTTATTGATAAATCCTATAATAAGTACACACCCGTCCGCCGGTTATTAATAATATAGTAAGTTTTATTACACTGAGAAAAAAATTGGGATAAAAATTATTATACTAAATGTAAAAAGAGGGACAAATGACATCTTCTTGTCTTAGTTAATACACAGTTTAAAAGAGGTTATAAGAAAAATGAACATTTTTATTA
>JABFPN010000574.1:0-43205 GCA_022817305.1 Leptoteleia sp. ZL-2020
ATTGTATTCAATTAAAAAGTCTGAATTTTTAAATCAATTTTAAGCGAATTTAGGGACCGCGTTTTTTTAACACCTAAAAAACGCGGTCCCTAAATTTGCTTGAAACTAATGATAAAAATTCAGTTACGTCATTGTTAAATAATCTCCCAGATTGAGAAAATGTGCTGAATCAACAACATCAATTAATTCTCATTCATTTTAATAAAAACGAATAACACCCTAATCTAGTAATTAACGCTTACGGCATCATCTTAAGGAAGGTAATTACTGAAGAGATTCACATCCTCTCCTTTTACTTTCTCCATCTTTCTCCATTTCATTGATAAAAAGGAAGATGTAATAACATTTTTTTTTCTTTTTCTGTCATTCTTGGCATGTTCCAGCTTGAACAATTGGCGCTTTCGAGAACGATTCAGCTCAGGCGGAATGAAGTTTCTCACTTGTTCTAACTATTACCATGCTTCGGGGTTGAAAAGGACGGAAACCTCATTCCGCCTTAAGCTAAATCGTTCTCGAAAGCGCCAAATTTCTTAAATTAAAAAAAGATGCATTTATATGAATAGAATTGTCTGTCCTTTTTTAATTTAAGAAATTGTTCAAGCTGGCACGTACCATTTTATTTTATCAGAAACATACAATTAAAACTGTTACAAACGAAACAATCGAGGAAAAGGAACGAATAAAACAATGAGCTGCTTGTCACCTCGATAAATTTAAAAATCTTGCTGGCGCTTTTAGAACACCAGTACCAGTACCAATCAGAATGACTAAATCATGGATTTAAGAGTCGTTCATTTGTATGTTTCATTGGTCACAGGAAATGACATATGAGAAATATAAGCAAGTTTTAACATTATTTGATTTTGGTTGCCAACTCATCCTCATGTTGTCAAACGTATTGTCATAATTTTCACTTGTTTTGCATATATTATTAAAAGTATTGATAATCATTAGGAAAATATTGTTAAGTATATTCAGTTAAAATGAGGCTCGGTGACTTTATTCAAGTGTTTAGTGTATTAATATTTATTACGCAAGTCAATTCGATAATGTGGGAGATGGAACCAAATTCACACAAATGTTTAAAAGAAAAAATACCTGGCAATGTTGCTGTTACCGGTGAATATCACGTTTCTCCCGGGGGTCAGCGTGTTGATTACACGGTAATATGGAAGAAATATATGATTTTTCTAGAAAACTTTTTTTTTCTATTTTAAACATTGCAAACTTGGAAATGTTTAATTTAATTGTTATTGCAGATAAAAGATTCAAATGGTCATATCTTGTCACAAAAAGAAGATATCCAAGCAGGGAAAGTTAATAAAATACTGTTCTCTACAGAGACACTTGATGTATATGAAGTGTGTTTTGTATCACATGCTAACACATTAGGTACTTATATTTAATATGATTAATATCAGTATAATTTAAAATTATGTATAAATCATGGAAGATTTTATTTTTTATAGGTGAAAGGGGTTTCAAGCAAGAAATTTATTTCCAAATGAAGAGCGGTGTAGAAGGAAAAAGTTATGAAGGTGTAAGTGGTGCTTAAAACCTTTTTTCTAAATTTATCAAATCAGCTGTATTAAAGTAATAGAGTTTTAAAGTTGATACAAAATATAATTTTTAAGTTTCTTTGAATTTTTTTTGATATTTCTGAATATTTTTTGAATAGAATAAAATTTAGCAAGCTTATGAAATTATTGAAGCACTATTTCAATAATGATTTTGGATGCACAATACATAATTAAAAATTAATGAATTGGATTTCTCTGAAATATATTTTAATGCTTTTAAAACTATGAAAATGAAAAAATTTCTATCATTTTTTTAATCATTCATTAATCACTTTTTTAAACTTTCTAAAAATTGTAGAAACTTTTTAAAGTTTGTTTTCTGAACATACTTATTAAAAAAAAGGATTATTGATATCTTGACAATGTTCAGGTTCTATGTATCAAAAAAGAATCAGTTGTTATGAAGTAATAGGTAGAATAATAGGAAGATAATAAGAAGAAAAGACTATACTTTAAAGAAATTTATAAATGTATAATAAATTTAACAACAATGTCAAACAAAAATGTTTGAAAAAGAAGATTTGAATAATGCTTTATTCTGCTTACCAATTCTTAAGTCTAACCTATTTTCTTTGTCTTCCTACTCTATTACAAATGATTCCAATTTTCCTTACAGTTTAACTAGTGTACATTCAAATTGATTTTCTATCCTTCATTTTAAACAATTTTAAAATAAATTTCCTTCAAAATATTTCAATAATTTCTCAGAAAGTATTCTTAATTCAAATTTATAACTTTTTGAAAACTAGTCAATATTTTTTTATGCAATATAGATTTAAAATTTTGTAACAATTGCACAAATTTTAATCGGTTTTTATTGAATACACATAATTTTAAAATTTTCCAATAACTTTGCATTTGCTGGGTTATTTGCTATATTTAATTGTAAAGAACTAAAATTTACTTATTTTAATTCATGTTTATTTATGTCAATTATCAAATTCAATGTTATTTGCTACAAAGGTAGCTGAAGCTGCGAAATTAAAACCTATTGAAGTGGAATTGAAAAAGCTTGAAGACTTGTCTGTTGAAATCATTAAAGGTTTTGCACAGATGCGTAAAAATGAAGAAAAACTGAGAGATACAAATGGTATGCATATTATTTTTACACTTCCAATATCATCAATTATTATATTAATGTGTTCTACTACCATATTTTTATTGTTTTCCAAATTGAAATTAAATATTTCCAAAACTATTTAGTCAATATTTTTGATATTTGGATAATAGGTTTGACAAGTTTTTTTACTACTAAAAGGAATGTTACATTTACACCCATTGCAATGTTTTTCTTAAGCATAATAAATTCTTTTATTTATTATAATTTTTTGCTTCAAAATCTGTTCAATCAAATAATTAAATTTAACTTAACATTCATATTTGTATTCATATTCATGTTTTTAATATTTAATTTTAACCATTCATAGATATAAAATATGTTGTTATTCTAACCGGCTAATCAAGCAACTTAAGTTTCTTTATAATAATTTTAAATGAAAATAATTATAAATGTGTTATATTAAGTTGATTATTAAATACATAATAATTTCAAGCAACAAGTTTCAAAATGTATTCAAATATATTTTCTTTTTTATTTCAGAGGCAACAAATGCTCGCGTATTCTACTTTAGCATTTTCTCTCTCTGCTGTGTAATAGGATTATCAATATGGCAAGCTATATATTTAAGAACATACTTTAAAGCAAAGAAACTTATAGAATAAATTGTTGTTTCATAATTTATATGAATTCTTTTGTACTCAATTATTAAATTAAAATAAAAATGAATGATAACAAGTGACATTTATTTTATAGTGCACTTGTTATATTCTTTGAATGTTTTTATAGAATACATCTCATGAGTATAATTTGTTATTATAAGCAGAATTAATGTATATATATACATACTCGAAGTATTTTTATTTAACTTACATTTGTTTCCATGTTTGTATTTAAATAAATAAAATTAAAATTATTAAAATTGTATGAATTGTGTTTAAAATAGTTATATTGAAATTTCAATATGATTAAGCTTCTAAGAAATCTTAAGAAATTCACTTGTATTCAATTCATAAATATTTAAAACCACAAGACAAATTTATCAACAAATTAACACAAATAATTTAATAAGAAAAAGCCAAACTTGTGTCGTGCGAGGGTAATTTAAAAAAGTAAAGCGGTTGAGAAGACAAAGAATGTCTTTTTCCTCCGAAATTTGAATTAGAACTCCTTCCATTGAACTCCAAACTTCCTTTTAAAGGATTGAATTAGTTGGAGAGTTCAATGTACTGACGCTAAATGTAAACAGTATTTTATTTCAATTTAACACAATGTAATTAGATATGAAAATAAGTGAATTTGTAAACAAGTTTATGTAAATAATTCGATTATCTGCGATCGCAATAAATTTAACATTTTTTAAAATTGAATCAAAATAAATTCACTGAAATTACAATAAAAATAAATACGATTTCGTAGAAATTAGAATGAAACGAAATAACTCGATTTTCTTAGAATAGAAACTCATTATCGGCGAACGTAAACATTGCATTTAAATAAAACTTATAATTTCGCCGAAATAATATGAGCAAAACCCAATCCGAATAGAAATAATTTTATAAAATAAAGTTTAATAAACAATAATCAGCACAAATCGCTGAAACAATAAATGTTTTAAAAATAAAACATTACATATTTATTTATGGAAGTACATTTATTGATGAGATCCTATGTTTGCATATAAACTAAAATTTCATCTTATTAAAAAAATATTTAGTAATAAATAAATGTAATACATACATTTTATTTTATAATTACTTGCACAATATATATGTATATATATATATGCCAAGATATTTTAATATAATAGAACACATTAAAGATTTATTGTAAAAATTGTATTTTACTACAAATGTTCCACATATATTAAGTGGTTTGCTTATAATTATATATATTCTATATTGTATAAAATTGATAAGTACCCTAAATAATTTCAAGATGAAAAATCAAGTATATAAAGTTTATTTAACTTTTTCTTTATTAATGATTCAACATTTAGAATATTATGTTATCTTATATGATTGTATAACTTAATTGAATCTCTAAGGAAAAAGTTAAGGTATTACAATTGCATTCAAAAATTAAAGTTCATCATGTTTCTTATTTTTAAAATTTGTAACAAATTCATGTAAATCATCAAGAAGACGAGAACCGTTATATTCCGCTATTTTTTTCCCATCTATATATAAAAGTAGTGTAGGAAAACCATCAACTTCTTGTTCAGTGCACAATTTCTTACTAGTCTCTTGAGTGCAATCCACTTTGATAATATTCACATCTTCATCCGACTCAAATTTTTTACCTAAGTCTGTCCAAGTTGGAGCAAGTCTTTTACAGTGTCCACACCAAGGTGCGAAAAATTTAACAAAAGAAACGCCTTTGGATATGCCTTCTTCAAAAGTGTCAGTTGTTAAGGATAATACTGATTCTATTACTTGATTAGAATCTTCTTTGTCTTTATCATTGTTATCAGTATTTTTTCGTAACATATCGTTTACATATGTTTTTAAATTATCATAATTTCTCTGTCCTGAATACTTGTCAATCTATAAAATGTAAAGAAAGAATATAATATAATTGGCAACATTGGAAAAAGAATAAATATGAAATTTTGTTTAAGAACATGCATGCTCCTAAGCTGTCATATGGAAAACGAGTTCCCTAAATATTGTCACAAAAATGTATAAAATATCACAAAATTTGGATACAGTGGCCATTGTGTATGCATATTTTTACTGAAGCAATATGTTAATAAAATTCGAAAAATTTTTTTTTTACTTTTCTACAATGTGCACCTCTATAATATGAAAAACATTTGCACAAAAAGTAAGCAATGTTTTATAAAAAAAAGTTTTAACACAAATTAGAATCATTGACAAATAGAAACAACACAAAAAATTGATGATTTTTCTTGCAATAAAGACATATTTAAGAAGCTCGTTTTATGATTTGACAAACGGTGAAAAATAAAACATTCCTCCATTATTTCAATATCTAAGGGTAAAATATGTTCATTATAGTTGTCTATAATTATAAGAAATGATGTAAGTGTAAACTCTATTTACATTTCATTTACACTTTTTAGACAATAACCCCTTTTTTAAGACTTTCAAAGTCGTTTAATAAGAAATTGGTGCAAAACTTCTATTTCCGATTATTTTTCTTCTTGACATTTTATTCTTTCGCTATCTAAACATTCTTTATTATCGACATTATCGATTTTAAAGAATGTTTTATACATAAACGCTTATGGCATCAAGTTAATATTACCTTTTTTCCATTTTCAATCCATAGTAATGTAGGATATCCTTTTATTTCAAAATCACTACAAATTTTACGATAAATAGTGCAATCAATTTTGGAAATACTGACTGCATCATCTGATTGAAAACTTTTTGCAAGTTCATCCCAAGTAGGTGCTAGCTTTTGACAGTGACCGCACCAAGGAGCATAAAATTTAACAAAATGATAATCCTTTTCTATAGAATTATAAAAGTTATCTTCAGTCAATTCTTTAGGGCCGTTAACAACTTCTGGAGTTGATATGGGAGCTTCTTCATCCTAATAATACATTTTATAAGAAATATTGTTTTGTTAATAAAAGTATTGCTCTTAAATTTTATTTAATATTAGAAAAATATACACAAATTGATAATTTAAATCACACATTTTTAGTAAACTAGTTTTAATATTTGCATACCTTAGTGCTGCTTAATTGTTCATTAATGAAGGAACTTAATGTAGGTAAATCTCTAGTTCCTCTGAATTTCACACCAGTTTTCTCTCCCACTTTGAAAAATTTTAGTCTGTTGATATAAAATAAAAATTAATTTACACAACGATGTAAAATAAAATTTTATTTAAAATTTATTTTTAAAATTTCTTGAAGAAATACTAAATATTTAATGTATTGGATGAATTATAATTTAATTGAAAATACTATATTTTTATATCGTATATAAGAAATTAATCCCTGAAAAATACATAAAGTATATCCCACAAAATTATTTGTTTTAAATTGCAATTTATATTATTGATAAAATCAAATTATTTAAATCATACTAACCCTGCTTTTAAACATTATAAAATTGTTTGCATTATGTAGAATTGTAGATTGTATTATGCAGAGGTAAATTGTGTTAAATGTTTAAGTAAATTAATAAATATAACTGATTGCCGACTAGTTTCTGTTATAGCAATACAACAAATAATTAAATATATTCTTTATTTATATCACATTTAATTATAAAGTACTTATATTTTTAAGGATCACCAAAATAATTTTTTATTAATACACTTGATATTATATTATATATTTATATAACAGTAAGATAACTTACGTTGGATATCCAGTTACAAAGTGTTCTGAGCATAAAGCATTATCTGTTGTGCAGTCAACTTTAGCAATTCGTACTCTACCATCTTCATCTTCGTTTAACATTTCAGCAAGTTGCTCCCATATGGGACTAAGTCTTTGACAATGCCCACACCTAAACAAACATACTAATTACGAAACTATGAAATAATGCAAACTAATAATTTATAAAATAATGTAATTTAATTTTGGATAAATTGTTATCTTTTTATTTCCTTTTTGATAAATAGTACAAACATAATATAAGTTATGTTATAAATGTTCAAGCAATGTTGGCCTTTTTTATGAATAGTTAAACTAATATCGAGTAATAAAACTTACCAAGGAGCATAAAACATAATAAAATGATTCTTCTTTGGTACTTCTACATTGAAATTTTCTTCTGTATATTGTATTGTATGTACTTCATTATCATGACTGTGAATTAAGTTGACAAGCATGAATAATGAAAGAATTATAATTTTCAGGATCATTCTAATAAAGTATAATATTAAAATTAAGTAATATAAGATCTCCACGCAATCTTTCTGAAAACAAAATAGAATATATGTAATTTTTTATCTTTAAATTGTGTAAATCTAATGTTATACAACACATTACATAATGAAATATATGGTATAAGATTACCTTCGAAATTAGTACATTAAAAATAATGATCTATGAACAAAAATAAATTTCAATTATATTAGAGATTTGGATCATATTAATTGATAACAATAATTAAATAATAGAAGTTAATTATTTTTTGATGAGTTATTATCCAGTGATAAGTAATTTACTTATCACTTTAAATGTTTTAATTTAATTATTTTCTATAATTTAATTATTTAAGTAATATATACAAAATTTAAAAATTATTTAATATTACAATAATAATCTGTTAACAATTCAAAAAATAAATATTATTTAATAAGAAAAAATGTTTATTAACGAGCTTCAAAATATACAATAAAGCTATAAAATTCTATATATTATAAAAAAGTAATATTTACTTTTTATCTTATTTATAAATAATTCTCAAATTTAATTCATATCATTTTTAAATGCACGATTATTAATTATAATTTAATCAGTCCTCAAAAAAGTTATCAATTTCTAATTATCTTAAATCAAATAACAAGTGTAAATATTTGTAAAAAATATTTTTTTTGTTTCATTAATACATTGCTGTGTACGAAATATCTAAATATATACAAAGTTATGTTTCTGATATTCTGTATTTGGTTCTAATTTAAAAAACAAATTTAAAATAAAAATTTCACCAATTTTATGAAAATAAAGAAAGTATTCTTATAAA
The DNA here is from genome assembly GCA_022817305.1 of Leptoteleia sp. ZL-2020. Taxonomy (NCBI): domain Eukaryota; kingdom Metazoa; phylum Arthropoda; class Insecta; order Hymenoptera; family Scelionidae; genus Leptoteleia; species Leptoteleia sp. ZL-2020. Next base: position 8,310 of record JABFPN010000574.1, read on the forward strand.
TACATGTTATTTACCGGTATTTAAAGTCTTTGAATTATTTTCTGAATATTATATATATTATATATAAATTTACGAAAATTTGTTGCTACCGCGACACTATTATATTGTCTAAATGTTTAAATTATTCAAATATATTCCACATTATAAAATTTCTAATCTGTACTGATCAATTCTTGTACACATATACACTTTGCCTGAATTCGACTGTCATTATTACAAAGGTAAGCTCATATGTAATGCTCATAATTTTGTCCAATATTTATCCTAGGGAAAATGGTCGATATATTAGTGTGAGTTTTCAATATTCCTTTATAATGGCGTCTTCGATTTGTATTCGGGCAAAATATTCCACCAAATTCTGTCCTTTTCTTTCTTCATCTTAACACTGAGAAAGAAAACGACTGAATCTAGTTTCGGAACGCCTTTAATTCCGCACCAAACACACCCGATTGTGCATCAAATAATAATTTGTTGGGAAGTATCATGCAGTATAATGGGAAGTAAGGTTTTTTGTTTCGAAACATAACCTCTGTTCTAAAAGCCGGTATAATCAAAGTAAAGTTTAATGCCGAACGAATTATAACTAGTGTTTGATGGAATAATAAGTGATAGAATTCATTAACTCATAGGCAATTAAGCAACAAAAAGCGTTTAATATTTTGTAGTATAAACATAATTAAAAAATATATATTTTCGAGTAGTTTTTCAAACATAAGTTTGAATCGTCGCAACGATGTCTACAAAACGAAAAGCGGACAGTCAAATTCCTGCGGAAGAAAGTGATTTGCTTTCAATACGACCGCTTGGAGCAGGTCAAGAAGTCGGCAGATCATGTATTATGCTTGAATTTAAAGGGAAGAAAATAATGCTCGATTGTGGAATTCATCCTGGATTAACTGGCATGGATGCTTTGCCATTCGTTGATTTAGTCGAAGCGGACGAAATTGATCTCCTTTTGATTTCGCATTTTCATTTAGATCATTGTGGAGCTTTGCCTTGGTTTTTACAGAAAACTAGTTTCAAAGGGAAATGCTTTATGACACACGCTACCAAAGCTATTTACAGGTAATAAATTCTATAACACTATTTCATAGGGGAAAAAGGGTGAATCTGTTATAATATATTAGTCATTTAAAATGGTACTAAAAAATGAAACGTTTTCAAATAATGAAATACAAAGAAACCTCGTTTTTGTTTTATATTTTACATCCATTTTTATGTCTTGTGGATGTAAATAAACAATATTATTGTTTTCATTTCATTACTTTAATCTTCCAAATATTTGCAAACGTTTTTTATGTGCTCAATATCAAAAATGTTTCATTCTTCAGTTCCATTCTATTAAAAAATTATTTATATAATCAAATACATTCTAACAAGGTTTGTTTTACAGCTCTTTAATATAGAATTAAATTATCTTATTGATTGGTGCAATAAATTATAATCTGTAACTATATAAAATATATTAATTGAAACTTTAATTTTTAGGTGGCTATTATCAGATTACATTAAAGTAAGCAATATAGCAACTGAACAAATGTTATATACAGAGTCTGATTTGGATGCCAGTATGGATAAAATAGAAACCATCAATTTTCATGAAGAAAAAGATGTATTTGGAATAAAGTTTTGGGCTTACAATGCAGGACACGTTTTAGGTGCTGCTATGTTTATGATTGAGATAGCCGGTGTAAAGATTTTATACACAGGCGACTTTAGCAGACAAGAGGACAGACATTTAATGGCAGCAGAAATACCAAGTGTCCATCCAGATGTTTTAATTATTGAATCTACTTATGGCACTCATATACATGAAAAAAGAGAAGACCGTGAAAACAGATTTACAAGTTTAGTTAACGAAATAGTTAACAGAGGGGGTCGTTGTTTGATACCAGTATTTGCTCTCGGTCGAGCACAAGAATTACTTTTAATTTTAGATGAATATTGGAGTCAACACCCTGAACTCCATGAAATTCCAATTTACTATGCATCTTCATTAGCTAAAAAATGTATGGCTGTTTATCAAACGTATGTCAATGCAATGAATGACAAAATTCGTAGACAAATAGCAATTAATAATCCATTTGTATTTAAACATATTTCAAATTTAAAAAGTATTGATCACTTTGATGATATAGGACCATGCGTTGTAATGGCATCACCAGGTATGATGCAAAGTGGCCTTTCTCGTGAGCTGTTTGAATCATGGTGCACAGACGCCAAAAATGGTGTTATAATTGCTGGTTATTGCGTTGAAGGCACCTTAGCAAAAACTATTTTATCTGAACCAGAAGATATAACAAGTATGTCCGGTCAAAAGCTTCCTCTAAAAATGTCTGTCGATTACATATCATTCTCTGCTCACACTGATTACCAACAAACTTCTGAATTTGTAAGAATCTTAAAGCCACCACATGTAGTACTAGTTCATGGCGAACAAAATGAGATGGGAAGGTTAAAGTCAGCGTTACAAAGAGAATACGAAGATGATCCAAGTACAGTTATGGAAATACATAATCCACGAAACACAGTAGCTGTAGAATTATATTTTAGGGGAGAAAAAACTGCAAAAGTAATGGGATCATTGGCCATTGATACTCCAAAGCCAGGAAATACAATATCGGGCATGTTAGTGAAAAGAAATTTTAATTATCACTTATTGGAACCCGGTGATGTATCAAAATACACTGACACAAGTATGAACCAGGTTTATCAAAGATTAAGCTTAAACTTTTCCGGACAGTTGCCAGTTTTGAAACACTTGTTATCGCAAATTGCGGGCACGATAGAGGTGGTCGACGAAAAGAAACTGCGCGTATTCAAAAGCGTAGATATAACTATTGATGGTAAATTAATTGTGGTTGAGTGGCTAAATACACCTGTTAATGATATGTATGCCGATTGCGTATTAATGGTCGTTTTGCAAGCGGATATGATGGATGAAAATGGACCAAAAATGGTACCAGCTCCAACTAAAATGGACAGGATGCATTTTAAAGAGTGCCTTATTGAAATGTTACAAGAAATGTTTGGCGAAGATTCAGTGCCAAAAATTTTTAAAGGCGAAAAATTGTATGTTACTGTTGATGGAAAGAAAGCACACATTGACTTAGTTAATTTAGAAGTGATTTGTGTCGAAGACGAAACATTTCGTCAAATTGTGCAGACTGCTGTAAGAAAATTACATCAAACTTTAGCTCCACCATCAGATAATATGTAAATACTTTTATATAAATATAAATAAAATATATAGCACTGTAAATTTAAATATTTCTTCATTTATCTACAAATACAAACTATCATTTATAATTGTAAGAGATATGTATAAATTATATATTTATAAACGTTTTTAATATTGTCTGTATACAAAAATAATGTTTGTAAATATTTGAAAGGCCAAATAAAAGAAACAAAAACAATAACATTGATGTAATGAATTTAAAACCGGCACTATACATTTTATATTTTTTGTTTCTTCAAATGTAAAGTTTAGGTTTTTTGAGGAAGGCAGTTGTTCAACTTATATCAGTTAAATACATAATGTAATATAAGTAGATTAATTATTTAATAACATTGTGAAACTAAATAATCAATTTAATTACATCAAATAACTGGTGATTTTACGAAGTTTTCTTTTATTTAACGATATATTGTAATTTTAACAGTATCTTATATATTAGAACATAATGGTGTATTAATTATAATATCTCAAAAAAATATATTTTATAATTATTTGATTTAAATAGGAACATTGTATAATTATTGTTCTCGCAATTAAACTACAGGTTTTAATACAGAACATAGTAGTCAAACACTTCATTTACATGATATTCTAAAATAGTAGACTAATTTCGACTCAAGGTTAATGATGCTATAGAGAATAATAATGGAACCTTAATTTTTCAAATTGATCAAAGATATACCATTTTAATAAATTGGTGAAGACTTTACTTGCTGCTTTCCGTTTACATTAGTAGTATCTGAAAAAGTAATGTCATTAAATTAAATTATATTCTTATTATTTGCTTGGATATTGAATATTGATATATAACTCTAGCAAATTACTTAATAATTTTCTGTTGTCCCTTTACCTGTAGGATTGATTAATTAACATTCAGTTTGGTAAATTATATTGCGTAAAATTTATCACAAACTTTCCATTAGATAAGATTATTATTTAAAAATCAGAATAAACAATCGATTCCTGAGGTTTTTCGAACTTCACAGGCTTATATACTGATAACGATTGATTCCATCCTCTTGGTGCAGTATTATAATTGGTTAGATTTTGATAACTAGACAATTTAGGACCGTTATACGTTGTCACTGGCTTTATATCTGTAAAATGGAGTAAAAATATATTAAATATTTTTTATAAATTTTTAACACGAAAAAAAAATAATTTGACAGAGTTATTGCATTTTTTATAGTACTAAATGGAGAGAAAATATTTAGAAAAATTACTATAATTGTTAGTAAATTGGGATACACACTTGTCCAAACTATCATTTTTATAATATTATTTGTTTTTCGAAAATGTCATATAGAAATTACTATTTCAGCTTAGTAATTGAATGATTGCTGAAAAGAACGATGCGCATAACACGTGTACTTTCTGATGAGCATATCTACAAATTACTATCCGGGAGATAGTAAATTGTTTTCAAGCCGGTTGCTAATAACGCGTTTATAAAATGAGTAAAAATATACAGAAATGCTGTTTTTGTTTTCGTAAAAGTTTGTAAATTTTATCTATAACGAGACAATGACTGAAAGTATAACCAAAAGTCAAGAAGGAGAATATTATGTATTTACATTCGATACAATTAAAGTTGTTCATAGTCTCGGGGCAAAGAAATCAATTTTCTAACGGTTGAATGTCATTTATAAGATATTTGGAGAAAAATTTACTTACACATAATTTACTATCTTAAGTTAGTAAATTTTCATCGTTAGCATTTATATATATGTCCACAAACAATGTAAATATTATACATACTTGTTAGTTTTCATAGTTATTAAAGTATGTAATATTTAAAATTGATGTTCGGGGAATATTATAAGACTTTAAGTATATACTCCGTTTACTAATAAAAGCTAGTAATTTGTTTTAATATTTTTGTATTTCTTTCAATTTATATTTCTCCGTGTATATAAATATACTATCTGTATGTATTACAATAGGTCTTATATCCCTACTAAAATTGACGTATAAAATGTATTAAAGCATACAGAAATGTTGACAATATAACGTACAAGTGGCAGTTCATTTATATGCCACTGTTAACGTTTTTGTAAATTATGCTTGGTGTAAAAGAACAAGTTTATCATAATTTGTCAGCAATAACCAAATTATTTTTTTTTCCATGAATAATAAAAAACATGGGTTATATGTTATAATGTAAAGCAATGAATGATTAATTTTTGCATTATGATCAATTTCTGTTCATGCGAGTTATGACACAAGACGTGTTAATAGTACGTAGCTTAACAAAGAAATAAACGGCTTTAAGTTAAAAGACTCGAGCTATCAACTTAAAAACGTTTACTCCTCAGTTGAATACGTTGGTAGCCCGAAAATTTGGAAGTGTTTTATTTTTACAGTGAATAAATGTTTTTTTCGTCAGTGAAAATATTTATCACAAGTAAATAGGAAATATGAAACTGTGTTATATTAATTTTTAAGGAAAACTAAACATTGCATTTAAATATAAACAGGACAAATTATTTTGCTTCTTATTTTATTAATAGATTAAACAGCTTGGAATACTTTATATCCAGCTGCAAAACTATTCTAACTTTTCAACTATTTACATTTTTGCGTTTCTTGATTTATTACTTTGTTTATAGCAAAATTAATTCTCATTTCAATTCAACACAAGACAATTTTAATATGTAACATAATTATAAGTTAAGTAATATTGATCGGTAACTTGCCTATGTTGTTCTTATCATTCATATGATCGTCGCAAAGCGGAGAATATTCTCGAGGAATAATTTTGAAATTTTCCAAAATATTATTTTCAGAAGACATGTAAGTTATAGTTTTGTTATTGTCTTCCGTCGGTACATCAGAATTGTTATGCGGGCAATTGTTAGTTTTGATATTAACATTACAATGTTCAGTGTTCATCTCGTGATAGCGTTTACCATTCGGAACCGAATGGTTTGGATTATCCAGAACCGAACGATTATCCAGAACTTCATTTACTGAAGGGTTTTTAAAATTTTTCATGTGATAAAAGTCAATTTGCGTCATGGAATCATCATTCGACTCATCATCCTCGTCTTCATTACCGTCCTCCAGATCCTCCGAACTCGTATATCCATTGTTCTTACAAGTACTACATACCTGATCATCGTAATTCTGTCGCATTCTGTCATTCTTATTTTGATATTTGTCAACATTACAAGTGTACGATTGAAAGAACCGATAAATGTCGTTACAGTTGTTAGTAGGCGCAGGTTTGGCTGACTTAACTTTCTTGTATTGCATAACTGGTCTGCAAGTTTTTTCAAATTCTTGAATAAGCTGCTTAACTGGCACAGGGGTGTAATCGTTATCGTCGTTACAAATTGGCGAAAGAACCTTTCTGCCGTTTCCGTTAGCCATCCGGCCGCCATTGTTAACGTTAGCGTTATATCGTTCTGCATTATTAGTCGCAAGCTGAGGATTAATGCGGTGGTTAGGGTTTGAATTATAACAGCTCCCTTCTTTGTTATAAACGTGTTGATGTTGCCTCTTTTTCGGCGGATTATTCTTGTAAGACAGATACTCTTGGTACTCTTGAATTTCAGGTTCAGTCCCAACGGCCACTTCACGTAAATATACCTTTTGAATTCCATGAGGACGAGAATAATTATCATTGTGGTGGGGGTAAAATTGCTGCCCCGGGTAAAATGGTATAGGGTACCCTACATTTGCGCGAGTGTTAACGAGAAAAAAGCGATTAATGTTTGCATTTAATAAGCCCATTAAATTAACCATAAAGATTTGTTAGATGGCAATATTTGGAATTTTGGAGAAAACTTGACAGTAAGATTCCATATGAGAATTTTATTCCGCAAACCTAATAGGATCCCGCTTTGTTTCCTAAATCCCGTCTTGATTCCCAGTATTGATTTATTCTAGTCACATTTGACGTATCAATGTTGTGAAAACTCAGCTAGGCACCCAGTTAGGATTTAATAATGCTACCAGAAACCAAGGTGGGATCATATCTAGTTTCCAGAATAAAATTCCCACAGAGAATCCCTGAAAATAATTTACTAAATATTGAGTATCAAAAATAAACTAGGACGTATATTATAATGTGAAAAGAATGCATAAAAAATGTATACTTTTACAATATTACGAGGTTGATGTGGACTTAAGTATTTTGAATTGAATTTACTTCTAAATTAGCTCCTTCAAATACCTCTATCCAAAGGTCATATCAAACCTTTTTGGTTTCCTTAAATATTATGCATTAATGGCACTTAAGCTGGATGATGAAATCTGTTTGTATATAATTTATTAATGTTTTACCTGGATATGCGATATTTTTGTTATCCATGCCTTCAGAATTATAATAATTATAGAATGGTTTATCTACATATGTCGAAGGTGATGTAACTTTATTGAAATACGAGTGATCTGAATGCATTAATTCGTTTTCCTGAAAGCAGAGTAATTTATTTGATTAAATATCGAATGAAACATAAAATATTTGTATCCATAAAATTAAAGATAAAATTTAAAACTATAATTTTTTAAAGCCACTAATATGCTATGTGCAAAGAATACTATGTCATCTGTGGCTGAATTTGTGGTAAATTCTTATCAAATTTCACATATCCAGCCATAGATTTTACTCAATTTATATTCCTCTATAGAAATTTAAAGCAGTATATTACGTTCCTATTTCTTATGATCCAACTTCGTACCTGCTTCTCCGGATATGCAGAATTATAATGGAAATTTTGGGAATTATCAGAATTATCTTGTTCAACTATCCACTTTTCAGATCGTTTTCGCCGTTTCGCAAATATTTCCGCTCCTAAAAATTAAAATAAATTAGTTTTCCATACAATGATTTGTATTGTTTGGAAACAATGACGATTACTGAAATCTATTAAACGTGATAATTTGTTTATATTAATGTTGGTTAAAATTATTAGAATGTGATTTTTCCGCACATTTTGTCACGTAGAGACATTCACTTTATTGCCCTCGTGAAAATAAAAGTGGATGATAAGTCTAAAAAGGTGAAATTTCGGATATTCCAGACCTCGTAAACTGCGACAGACTTATTATAAACTTTTATTCTTACAAGGATGTTTGTTTGGTCTTTATATAAAAACCATTTAAAAGTAGGAACAGGCACATCTTCAATGATAAACTTTTCTGATGTACATTGTTCGTATGTTAAAATATATTATTTCTTTATCATTTAAGGGTTTAATTAAAAGTGATTAAAGAACCACAGAGCCTTAGTGGGGGGAATCTGAAAATAAACTGAACAAAATCTGGCCAATCAGCCTGAATGGAATCTGGATAAATGCTAGTTAGATATCTGCAAGACTACATCAATTATCAGTCAGGATGAATTCTGTTGTATTTAATAACTTAAGCGAAAAAATAGATATTTTTCCCTTTATATCACTTTTCCAGACTACATAAGAACTGACAGTTCAATGACTAAGATTAAATAAAATATTTTAGTAAATACAGAGAATTTAATACGTTTAGTAAAAGTAAATAACTAAACTACACTAAATCTTTTTTTGGATGTTTTATTTTGTCAGTAATTCTACAAATGTAGTTCTCTACAGACACTGCTGGAAAAAATAGAAATTTATTCCTGGACAATGTGTGATTCGAATATTGCGCGTAAATCCTTATATTTTGTACCCTTATTCTTTTTTGTTTTCTTTGAAATCTGAAAATCAAAGAAATGTGTTAGTTTGTCTTATATTATATAAAAACCAAGCCCTTATATATTATGAATTCTTTTATAAAGATAAAGAAAATAAATAATAAATAAACATTATTTTAATTTCATAGAATAGTAATATTTTATTCTAACTTTTTAAGGATTTTAAGTTCATATTATTTATTATTTTCATTTCTCAACATCAAATATATTAATTAGATAAAAAATATCGAGTACGATGCAAATAAGGGAGTAAGTATTCTTAAAGGACTCTCGAATCAATTAAACGAACACTCTCTGGTTTTATTTTTATTTGGGGGCATCATTCGAGTCAGTAAAGAGCAAACTAAATACAAGGCAAACCCTGTAGAACTATTGACATATAATTAAAGAAATGTGAGTGAAAAAAAAAAATTACTGAAACTTTTTTTAATTACAAACAGAGTCTTTATAAAGATATATGTATTATTATATATCAATAGAACATATATAAATATTATTTACATATTATTTAATTTTATATATCAAAAACTTACCTTATTTATTGTTTTCTATATTGAAGAAGTAAATACACACATATACACACATTTATATACATATATATATATATGCGTGTGCGCCGTTGAAGATCACTCGAGTTAATTATCTTGTATGCTAAGGAAGTGATTATTTGTTTGATAGTTACATACCTATTTTTTTTAGAACTTACAGTCTCTTAATGGATTTTCTTGCTTTAAAATGAAAATTTGGTACCTTGAATTAAAGTGAATTCAGAGTCAAATTTATATACTTATATAAAATTTTGTATAGGAAATTCTTGTGGATTTCAGTTGCATTTTTATATCTTCATTTATTTTACTTATTAATTCAGGCAGTGAGTTGTGCATTATGTGAGTAATAAGTGCACTTAGATACATATATAAAAGGTATAATTTCCTGATGACTAGAAAAATCGTGGTCATGACAACTTGATGAATAAATCAATTTTTGCTTGAACTTTATGTTAGTCAAACTGATATATCTAGTTCCCATATCCAAAAATCGGAGATTTTTAGAAACTTCTGTTTAAACAACTAAAAATTTATATTTCAGACCAAATCTAGGTTCAGTTGAATTGGTACCTGTTACTAAATAGATGAAGATATGAAAGCAAATCGAACACAAGTAATTTCTATTTATAATACATATTTATAAGTATTAAATTGTTTATTTACATGTTATCTTTTGATCGTCTTAGAAATTGTTAATAGTTTGAAAGGTTGATTAACTGCAATAAAACAAGAAGGTCATTCCATTAAATTCGTGTTAAATCAAATGTGTGGTATACTAAATGTGCGTCATACCATAAGTGCGGAACATCAAATGTATGTAACTTCAAATGTGCAGAATACTAAATGAATGAAACACCAAATGCGCGATATACCAAATATAAGTAAATCTCAAATTATATCAGAGGTATATACTATCAAATATATGTACGCATTATATAACTAAGTGTGCGTTATATTAAATGTATATGCCCATAGATATATAAGAACAGAGACTATGACTGTACCAAAAAGTGGTAGCTGATAAAAACCGTGTTTTTCGTGCACTTCTAACGTAAAGTGTATTTAAAGAAAAGAAAAAGAACACTTTGCTTTCCTTTACTGATCGGCTACGTTTCTTGCAACTAAATGAAATTTAAATGAAAATTAAATGAACGGAAAGCAGTAATCCTCAATTTTCCTCTCTAATTGCATAATTTATCCTAATTGTAATAGTTTCATAAATTAGAAAATACCAAGAAATGTATATTATGTATAAATGTACATTAGAAGTTGTTACGACAAGGAAACTTTCTTTTTACCATCACACCTGCAAGAAAAATGTTACTTTTCCATACTTGTTCAGTGTGCGAAATCTGGCCAATTTCATACTAGTGCAAGAATGTTTACATTGTTTACATTCTTGCACACTGGTATGGGAATATGCACATCCGTTACGACTGAACATACATGCAAAAGAAACACTTTCGCGTGCTTTTTGTTATTTGCTTATTTTGTTTAACTTGGCAGGAAAGTTGAAAATTACACTCATCAGTAATCGCCAGCTTTTCTCCCCAGTTGTACAATATATTATATTCTATTAGATAGTACAAGTGAATAATACATGTGAATAATAATTAAGTTACAAATAATATTATAAGACAAGAAATAATCAGTATCGAAACTCCACATTTTCGTAATACCTAAACATGTTTGGTACATATAAAATAGTAACTCAAATATAATCTATTGATACTTTACCTCGTCCTTTCTGATTATTTAAATCGCGCACGATATCAAACAATTTTTCCGGATGCCTTGGTTTCGGTTCAATGTTTACTTCTTCTCCTAATGCTTGAATGTCATATATATCCATTACTTTTCCACTTGGATTCATCATACATTTCAGAGGTACTTCCTTCAAATAATTCATGAGAAACATTCAGTTGAGTTAAAGAAAGGAATTATTTGTATTACGTTAAGGTTGAAATACTTGCGATATTTTACTTTATGTACGGACGATTCAGATTCTTCCTCCTCATTAGTGTCTGAAATATTAAAACAACAAGTCATATCTATTATTCTATTATATTTGCTATTTCTGAAGAAACATTTCAAATCATTCTTCGTTATAAATGAAAGTTCTGTTAGAATCTATGAAAACTTGTATTATAAGCATGTAAATCTTAACATAATCTGCGACAGAATTTATTTTTAAATATAAAAATAAATCAGTAGTCTAGTTTAAATGAAAAATAGAATACTCACCATTTCCATCATGAACCCACTTTACAGATCGCTTTTTACGGTTTACGTACATTGTTTGACCTTTGCTTTTCATATTTTTGACATCGCTCAGTGAATGAGAAATTCGTCTAGCAAGCTCCACTTGATCTTCCACTGTTGGATGAGTGGGAGCATAAAAGTAAGACGAGGCATAAACTTTTTCTAAAATACAATTGCAAACATTATGGACATATTTAAACACTTTATAACATATCTGATGTAAATTACGTTAATGAGCATAATAACATTTGTTTGATAGTCCTTACTATTTTTAATATGCATTTCTTCCCCTAGATCCGACGGCGGTGTTAACAATTTCTGTATGTTTACCGAAGGAGGTTTGTCGCATTCCTAATTGAATTAAAATTAAATTATTAGCATATAAGTACATTAAGATTGTAGAGTCCGCATATTTTGATGCAAGGCGTATTAGTTACCTTTAGAATTTGCAGTCATTTTTCTATCTCACTTCTGAACTATTATATTATTAAGCATTTATGTTAAATAAACACATGGTACACTGAGAAAAATCTTTAAATTACGTTGACTAATGTTAGTTTTACTGCATAATTCTAGTTACTGCAGTTGAAAAACGTAGAGATTTTAGTAGTTGGATGAAATTTAGTTACGGTCAAATTTAACCACGGATTGTAGTGTTGTAGCACCAACAAATTTCTCTCAGTGTAGCTGTATGGTAAGTTTCAATTCATTTACCTCTCGGCGTATTATTAAAAAAAATACGACTAAATCAAAGTCGTTTTTGGATTGCACACAGCGAAACACCTTGTGCCAAACAATTCTAACCCCAAGAATTTGTTCTTAAATCAAATAAATTGTTTTAAGAGCGTCTACTTGCGGTACAACTGTGTACAAAGGCCTTCGGTTATTCAATGTAAGAATACGTGAATCATTTTAAGCATCCAATGATTTTGGCAGGTAACGTAACACATTGCCCGCCGGTTGAAGAAGAAAAAAGAAATAAATAAAAGATTCGGAAGAGAAAAGATTTACAATAAGACACTGGCAAATCTAATTTAGGATAAGCTGTAAAAAAGAAAGAAAGAATAACAAAGAAAGCGGAATAAATGTGAAAAATTCTAAATGCGAACTTTATGATCAATTCTTCACGCTTAATGTTGCTTCTGTTAATTTAAAAAATAAGTAAAATATTAATAATAATAATCCCCTTCTCGTAAAATCTTCAGTGTAAAAGTATAACATTAAATATGATATGAAAATAATTCATTATGATATAATTAATTATAATTTATAATGAATGAAACATGTAAACGTTATAAGCACACTTTCCGAGTATATACTATAGTCAAGTTTAAAATGAGCGCTTTTAAAATGTGCTAAAAGTTTACAATATTTCTTTCTTTTTGTTTTTAATAAAGCAAAATGCATTGCAAGCTTTGATTTCTCTTTTTACGTTACAATTATAGTAAAGAAATATATGCTCGTTTTAAACAGTCGCTCTTTATTGCACTCAACAATCTATAATAATTGTGAAGCTTGTTGCACCAGAGAAAAAAGGTATATTAATTACTATACCTTCTGGTATTAAAAAGATATTGCCTGTAGTGTCTGCTATTTTACCATACCATAGCAGTAATACTTTCTTTATGATATAGTAAAATTTCATATTTATCATGGTAATAATCACCATAAATCTCGGAAATTTTACAAAATAATGTAACAAAATTTAATATATCACATAAAAGCATGTTGAAAAACATCATAAAAGATATCCGTCCAATGCGACAGGGTATAGTAATGTTTAATACAACTGTTTTCTCCGTGCGCAGTTAGAAATGTAATACGATATCTCACAATGTTAATCAGTATAGCCGTAGCGAACACACATTCAATTTCTTCGCAATCAGATATAAATGATTACCATTCTGGTCATTGTAACTTACGGTCATGTCGAAGTGTAATATTTTTGACGTTAAATTTTCGAGAAAGGCTTTTTTGATTGGATCGTGTCTGTCGGAAGGTTTAAAACCCCTCGTACGAATTACAACATTATCCGAATGAAAGTTTTCTTGGTGGCGATTTTTATCTCGTGATTCGTAGTTTAAACAAGTGTATTCTGCATTCTGATTTACATTCGACGAATACGACCGAGTATTACCAACAGCGTAATTACTCGTAATATTCCGATTACTGAAAGAAAATAAAACATTGATACATACGATTAGTGCGTGATCTGGTAGCTTGGAGACGATGTAAATGTCCCACCGTAAGGCTACCAACAACAACCGGGTAACTTCACATTTCTTCCTTTATAATACCTTTTTGAAGTTAATCATTTAGTATATTATTTAGCATTACATGTTATGACATTGTGTCGACAAGTTATGGATGTAAATCACAAATTTATCAAGTAGATATCATCCGGTGAAAATATTTCTGTGAAAAACTGGGTGAAATTCTGTAAAATTTTAAATGTTACATCTTACTTTATCCTGAATAAATCCCCTAATACAAATGAAACATATACGATTTCAAATAAGGCAAAACATTCATATATGGATATATATGTTCTTTCTTAATTCATATATGACCGTATTTGGCCATATATATATGATCCTTTTTAATTTCTTATATGATAGTTAAACATGTATGGACCATATACGTTTCATTTTTTACTAGGGTTTGGTTTTTTTCCTGAAAATTCTTGAATTCTAAAAAGTGTTCAGTCGGAGCTTTTTGCTGATAATAATTCAGAGAAAGTTGTTTCACCTGGAGCCAGAAAAATATTTGACATGCATATCAAAACAATGGTTATATCAGGAAATATGGAGTTACCTGGTTTTCACATTTTAGTTGAAATGACATTTTACTTCAGTTATACAAAGCTTCGGATTATTTCTATCATAAATAGGACTGAGTTATTCTACAAATATGTTTTGTTAAATATTAGTGAATAATTCGTATTAAATTAATGATCATTATTTAGCAATCGAAGGAATGATCTTTATCCCATAAAATATATATTTGTATATATATTATTTATTGACTAAAGTGGCAATTTGTTAATTTTTATCTACCTTGTCAATTGATATACAAAGAGAAACATATATAATTATATACATGTTATATATGCTCTATAATTCAGCTAGGGGTATTGCATGATCTGATAATTCGAACTTAAAAATGTGACACCGCTTACCAAGGCCCTTATTCCTTAATTTCTTGTTGAAATTAATGCCGATTAATTAATATTTTCGTTAATTTAATCTTCGTAGGTTATGTTAAAAAATTTTTCCTTCATTTTCAGAGAAATACATTTTAGCGAGGTAATTGAAATTCACCCGAAAGAAAGTGCATTCGCGGCGTTAAAAATTGCAATTTCAGTGCACTTTCAAATTCATGGAAATACACTGAGAGAAATTGATATGAAAATTTTCGTATTTTAAACAGGAATTGAGTTGTATATCAGCTGTTTTACTACAATAAACAATGCAATGTATCTGATTTGTTCCGGACCGTTATCTTCATTGGAAACAGCTGTTTTACTATAACCTTTTCTTTTCAGCCAGTAGAATCAGCTGTAAATGCGCATGCGTCAAAATTTTTATTCACAAAAACAGTAAAAATAATGCTTCAATACAGATATATATTTAATTATGTGCATATAAATATAAATATCATGAGTATATTCTAGCTTTATACAAATATACAACTATATTGCTATTAAAAACACTAAATTGTTTCTTTTAAACAAAAAATTTTTGTACTGTATTTCTCTCAGTGTATACTATTAATTTTAATTTAATATAATATACAATTAATATACGAATAGAAAGATTTATACTTGTAGAATACTTCAATCAATTTTCATTAAATTCCATTGAAAATTAAGCGGATATTTCTATAACTTTACGTTCATGACCAGCGAAGAGGCTGGTTTTTGTCAGTATGAAAATAAAACTAATAATAATAAGCGGTTTCTGCCTTCGAGAAGTTACGGCTGTGCACACCAGAGTTAACAAAAGAACCAAAAATATCGGGCCTGCGACAATTCGTGACGGCCCCCGGTTAAAATGTTTTCAAAGATTCGTGGAAGAAAGTGCTTGCACACTGAGAAAAAAGTTCCGTTAAACATTATTATACCGCATTGTAAAGTGGGTCCAAAGTTTGCTTTTGCGCGCCATCTTTATTATAATTTTTAATAGAGGTTACAAGAATCAAAAAGATTTATTAATTATATATTGGAAAACTAATTATTACTGCTACAAAAGATGGTAAAATGACAAAATTATTGATCACTCTGCCAAAATTGAATAATACTACAAATTGCCTTTATGATTGTCATTTTTACCATTTTCAATAGTAAAACTTTTCATTTTTCAGAGATACAATGAAAATTGTACAATGATATAACTGATGTTTAACATTTTACCACCACTTTTTTCTCAGTGCAGAAAATTTTGCTTTTAAGCAAAGTAAATTAAATAAAAAATTAAAGAATGTATCGACATTGCAATTAAAAAGAATAAATTATTTCTTTTAATATGTATAATGTTGGTATTTCACTGTACTAATTAAATGTTATATACCATAAATCTTGTCAATTAATTAGATATATCGAGGAAAACCGTAAAGTTATTCTAATTTCACTGACATTTTCAAGAGAATTTCCGTAAAGTTCCTCAAAATTTCTAAAATGTTGCAAAAAAATTGTAAAGTGCAGACGTACATTTATATGTGTTTCATGTGAAGTTGGGATATGCATATTTTATGTTCATTAATATTATACCATTGTGCAGACTGAAAAAGAAAAGTCTGGTTAATTATCGCAATAACCAGAATTCTGTTTGAATTAATCAAAATTTTGGTTACTTTTGGCAAACGTTAGGTAGCTGAAATTAACATTTTACAGTTATCTGTATTAATTATAAATCATAGGGGAAAAAATACATCCAAAAGTAGTGTGCTATATCTTTAATGTGCACCCATGTATAATACTATAGGGAAAAAACAATTACTGTACCATCACATCTGAGGAAAAGAAATTTAACATTAAGAAATGGAAGTAAATAGACTTTCTTAAGTCTATTTAAAAAATGTAATTAAATACTAAAACACAGACAAAGATAGCAAACGAGGTAAGTCAAAACTCCAGTAAATATACCCTTGTCTTGCCTCGGCCTTGATACATGGCTGCGCAATAAGGTTTTAGCACAGTAATTTTTCATGTATTTTTGTCCAACTATACGTTGAATTAATACTACAAGTCCTTTCTCTAGGTGCACTTAAGAAATACTTTCAATACTACACACTGAGAAAAAAGTAATACTAAAATTGGAAACAATTTATATGAATTTATGGATATCTCACGAGTGAAAAAAGTTACTATTAAAAATAGTAATAATGATAATTATGAAAGTAATTTGTAGTAGTACGCTTGCACTAAAAGTTACTGCATGGTTTTTAAGTTTCACTATTATTTATCACAAAAATGAATACTATTTCAACATATCCTTAAATCGACATAAAAAAATAACAATTTTTGTGATACTTCTTTTTTCCCAGTGCCTGTATTCATTAGGAAACAAATTTAAATCACATATTAAAACATAAAAAAAAAGGACAATAATTTAATTGTACTAATAAAAAATTGTAACGTTTGTATTCGTAATAAGTGTCGTTCCAGTAAAATAAATTTATTTCGGAGCGAAACGCTTTCGAATTATTTTGGAATGTTTACACGATTTGCCGTCTCGTTCCGAGTTGTTTTGATATTATATGCAGGCTATTTGTTACGCGTAGGGACACATTTGCTTTTAAATTAAAAATGATTATTTGAAAATGATTTGGAAACATAAAAAAAAGCGGTAAATAATTTATAAATCTTTTACAATTGACGGTACATTTCGTAAGATGGCAACAAAAAATGAAAATAGGGTCACAAGCAAGATATCGATACAATATCCTCACGGTTAAAATTAGACTCGGAGATGTGTGACGTTCAACCGTAAAACAAAATTTAATATTTACAGGGTTAGGCTCAGGTGTCCGCCTCGAAAACGACGATCCCCTCGAACGCGGGGGAGGGGGCAATTCTAAAAATCACTTTACCGATGATCGTTTGCAATTATACCGTCGTAGATCGATTAAAATCGATTGAAGTAAATTGATTAATCGTGAAAAACTGGCGTCTTTATTTTAATAAGAAACGGTACGTCTAAATGAAATAAGAATTTGGTTTTTGATCTTTAAAGAAAACAAGTATTTGTATAGATAAATTTCTTTTCAAACGAAAATAACCGGTGTTTGTTTTTAATATGACATTATTTATTTATTGTCACATTCATTAAGTTCATATTACTTTACAATGAATTATGGAGGCATTTTGGCAATTTATTTTTGGCAATTTGGCAAAGTTATAATAAAAAATAATATTAACGTAATATTACACATGTAAAGACTTAAAATTGATATTGAATGTTTAAAAAGAAAGCTTTACCATGTATTGGATTAGAATCTTAAATGATTGTGATATGCAGATTAAGTTATTAATTACACTGCGAAAGAAAACTAATGTGTGAAAAAATGGCTATTTATTGAACCAATTTAAGGTTATATTATTAAAGTAAATATTATTACATTTGGAATGATGGTAAAATTCTTAAAATTGTACTTTTAAAAAAATAAATACGTTTTGTTCTACAAATTTCAATAATAGTATTAAATTAGTTGATAAAAAATAGTCATTTCTGATGTTTTTCTTTTCTCAATGTAACTATCAAAAAAAGTAATTTATTTATTGGTGCCAATTCTGTTGGAATAATTTATCAAATTAATTTTAACTACACTTCAATAACAATAAATATAAACAGTATATAAAACTGCGTGGTTCGTTAAACTTCCAAAAAGTAACAAAAAAGAAAACTGGTTTACATTCTTTAATTTTTCGATACGCGTTAGAAAATATTCACTCGGTACAGTTTAGCGGCACACCAGCTAAATTTCACAATAAACATTTGTGACGAAAACACATCGTATTCATTTTGTTTACATTTTTGTGAAACAAGCGGAATATCTCAATTGATGCTACTCTCTCCTTCCCATTTTCGTTTCCAGAAAGAAGAGTTTTAGTATTCAAACCCTTTTATTTACTTTATCATTATTTTTGTTTAGTACCACAGTGTTTTTCGCAAAAGGGGCAACTTTCTGCGCAATTAACTTCCCTACTGGTTTTCCAAGTAGTTAATACAAATAATAATGGCGGTTAAAGTATACCTTTAAATGTTAGCATACCAAATGGGATTTATTTTTAGAGTTTATTTGAGCTATTTCAAAAATAGTAGCGTTCAATTGAGAGAGGAGAAAAAAAGAGAGAAAAAAATGTATTATCCGTGTTAGATTTGCATTTCACGATTGTAATAATCATTTTGGTCAATTGCAATCAAATAAAAGCTGATAATTACTTATCGCAGGACGATTTCCTCATCATTGGCGATGCAGAATGCGTACTCACAATTAATTTCGCTTTATTTATTTCACGTAAAGGTATTTACGTAAGAATCTAAATCCGCAGAATGTAAGGTTCGGAGCTGAACTTAAAAGCGCGCACTCTCTCGTCATGAATACGAAAACAAAAAACGTAGCTCTGAACGAGATTTACACATCTTTACGATTTTAGAAGATATACTACTGTTTTCCGGCGCGCGTATGTGGTCGTGCGTGCATGTACTCGCGGGCACGCGCGCGTTTGTGTAAAATCAAAAATATCGGGTGGAAAACCCCGGTCTTTAAGGGCGAGACAAACAATTTCGATTCGCGACAAAATTCATTCGACTTTGGATTAAAGTGAAATAAAAACGGATAAACAAGGGATGGCAAATAATTTGCCACAAAAGAAAAAAGATAAAAATATCACTTTTATACTTTAAATTGTACTAAATTGCAACGAAATTGTATTCGAATTAATGAAATGTATTAAATTTGTATCGCCTTTTCGGAAAGCTTCAAACGTCTTTCCCACAAAAATGTCCAATTATCGTTTGATCAATCAATAACATTGAAAAAAAAAAATCACTTTTTTAACGGTTAAAAAACATCACGAAAAATATCTTTCGTCGTAACTTATTGAACCTAGGGTAAATACATTTGATAATACTTGAAACACATAATAATGTACAATGGTATAAGAAAAAGGTTTATACAAAATATGTATTATTACACTCTGCTCTTATCCTTTTTGGTTACATGGAATTAACGATGCCGCAAGTGCAAGTTTTTACCGTAAAACTTATTAACCACACTCATCGACCAATCCACTAACCAATCGTGTAACGTACTATGTAGTTTAGTTAACAGGCGCCAGTTACTTGGATTATTTATAAGTGCGTTCGATTTGACGATTTTTAGAACATGTGCAGCCGCGTCGGTGAGCCGTGCCGTACTGCGCGCCGTAGAAAAAAATTAACACGGCCAAACGTAATCCAATTTAATTAACCGGCGATGTTATTTGGACAAATCGCGTTCAGCAACATTTCAACGTGACAATTGTTGCGAGCAAAGATTTAAGCAAATGTCGTTGCTTTATGTTACATTGTACAATTAGAGAATGATTTCAAAAATAACTTAGATTCAATTTCTAAATATAAGATGTACTAAAGCGTATAAGAAGAGACGGAGCAAAACCAATTCCTTAGAGGTTTCAAATTATTCACATGTAATATGAATATATAAACGAATAAAAGCAGATATTATTTCAATTTAATTGTTAGCTTGTATGAAACATTGTTATTCCAACAGAAATAGTTTAACAGCAGGAGAAAAGGCAACGAAAATTAATTAATTTAGCGTTAAAATATTATTTTTGTTTAGCTTAAAGTTTGAGATTCTGTTGAAACGTTTGTTAATTTTGTTAATAATTTATAAACGATTATTTTGGCTAGTCATTCTGGAAAAATGTAATCTTTTGTTTAAAATTTAGGATCTAAACCTTACTACATGCAATATCAAAATATTTCTAGTAAATTTAAGGACAATTTTACTACTAAAATAGGAATAATTTTGAATTTCAATGTCTTTTCTCCTGTTTTTTGGCAAAATTTTGGCATCAAATATAAATATTCAGAAGCTGAATTTATGTGCTAGAATTTATAGTAAAATTTATTTCAACATTTTTCGCAATGTAATTAAGTAAATCTATTTCTTTGTAAACATCCTATTCACCACATTTTATTAGTAATTTTTTTGAATTAATTGAAGTTATTATATGAAATTATATTAAACATAATGAAGTGTTTAGAACGTATACTAATATTTTGTTACTTGTCGTGTATTAATCTTACACAGAATGATGTAACGACAGCGATGAACAGCATGCAAAAATCCATTTGAATTTTTGTTGAGTTTGGTTAAATTTATAAATGCATTTAAGCAGTGAACATGCATAAAAATTATTAAAATACAATTAAAATACCTTGCTTTGTATTATTTTTGCAGCACGCATATATTTTACAACTTACACGTTGTGTATGCAGAGGTGACTTCAATTCACAAAAGAAAATTCAAATATTACGGTATTCTTGGCTTTTCATAACTAGCAAATATTTGGCTCAATGTAACATTGTCTCCCACAATCCTATAGTGTGTAATCCGTTTGTTATAAATATCGAAATAATAAAGAGTGGATATTGTCACGTGATCATAAAGTTGAATAAATGTATGTATACATGGAATCATAAAACCTCTGTTTGTTTCTTCATCATTGTTTCTTCAAATAAAATTTCAAAATATAAAATTCATTGGGCTATTTATAAAAGATTGGACACACTCTGAAATTTAGATTATTAAATTAACCTAATCCCCATTTAAAATATTTACATAGAAATCCCAAAAAACAATTCTCAAAGTAACACATATATTGGACATGTCAAATCGGTCATGTTGGGTATTCCAAGTGATAATAATGTGATCACATGGTAATTATAAGTAGAAATTATTTGTGAAAATTTCATTTGTAAACTAATATACATTAGTTAATTGATGATAAACTCAGATTTAACCATCTGGACTACACTCTCATCTTCTTAAGAATTATTTAAGTAATATATTAAAGACTTAAATATATTAGATTGTTGATGCGCACCCTCCATTGTGGAGTCGACAATTTTAGGTAAAAATCGATAGAATAAATCTACATAATGTTTACTGAACTGTTAAAGAAATATTACTCCTGTAAATATTTAAGATACACTTACACGCACAGTAATAATTTTTAATCATATAAATATTACCAAATTATTGTTTTTGGGATTCCAACCAGAGTTTTTTTTACTGAGACTATAGTTACAGCTGGGATATGAATGACTTGGTAGGTATTGGTAGGCACGACATGTTGATTGGTAGATATTACTTCCTATAATTGTATTGCAATGTTATCAAAAAATGCGTAAAAACTATTTGGTACAAAACAATTTTCACATGAAAAATCACACAAATACATCTACAATTCATCTTTCTCAATTGCTAGTGTTTCGAATTCTTTAGATTCACAATTGCAATCGTTTGGTTGGGAAACATTTTCCATTCCCTCAAGTATTTTGATCTTATTTTTTAATCTTTTACTCCACTCCTGAAAGAAATATAGATTTAAAATATATTTTAATTACTTATGCTTTCATAAAAGATATATATGTGCATATATAGATTATTTGTACTTACATTAAATAAAACAACATGATAGCATAATATGTCATGTGGTAATAAATTGTCCCTCGTGAATTGACGAGCAGTTTTAGAAATTTTAAATGCTTTTTCATCATTCTTCTTGGCCCACTGAATCATGTCAACTAAATCAGATAAATCATTTTTTACAGGAATGTAATGTTCATGAGGAATAAGTTTATGATAAAAGAATTCATAATACTGAGATTCTTGTTTGAAAACCAGCGAATTCCCGGCCAAAAGATACGGGAATCTATAGGCAGCTACAGATCCATCAATATTAAGCTGATATTTATACTGTAAAGAATTTTTTTTAGGATTAGAATTTAATTTAGGATAAATAAATAAATCGTAAAATATTTAAATAACTAAGATTAAAAAATTAACTCTCTTACAAAATATGTGTTTTTATCTTTTTTGCATCATCTATATATATTCTTCTTTAAATATATTTAATTTTAGTTTCAATTCTTTCTTCATAAAGATTAATTGTAATAAAGTATAAAATATAAATTACTTTAAAAAAGTGGAAGAATGAAATATGCTTTTCTGGAGGACCATATTTGTCCATTTCATTTCTGAAGAAAAAGAAGTTAGTGATTGAAGCATTAATAAGTTCTGGATGCTTTCGTGCTATGTCTATAAGATCAAGTCTTTCTCTTCTGGAATCTCTCCCTCGCCAGAACATTTTTTTAGTTTTATTTTCCCAAACTACATTTGCATTTCCTTGAACTGAAAGTATGTCCAAAGTTATTCTGAAACATAACATATTACATTTTAATTTTATAATGCCCTAGGTCTAAATTGCTTTTCACTATCGTATCAATTTATTAACTTAATTAATTTGTTCCCACAGGATAACTCATGAATTTAATTATAATTGATAAAAATATCAAGTCTGAGACATTAATTTAATTTATTTTTCTAAATATAATAGTATAACAGTATTTTTCACAACTGTTTTATAGTATATTTATTCATGAAGAGGATTAATATTATAATTTTACCTTCCCATAGTTTCAATTGATGATTCGGCCATAGCATACGTAGGCAAAACAACATCCCATGAATTTTCAGAACCACACCATGAAAAGATTGGGTACACCGTATGCAAAGATTTTTTAACTAAAGGCCAGTCGCCTAAATTCATGAAAAATTCTACATCTGGCAACTTGACCTTGCGAGTGAGAGACAATAACGTTGAATCCATAAATATTTTAAAACCAACATGTTGTCCATAGCATTGTCGAAAGATCTATAATAAGAATATACTATTAAATTTTCAGTTTGATATATCTTTAAAATGATGGATTATCTTATATTGTTAATGCACTGAAAAATATGCTACAACTAATTTAAATCTAGTTTAGAATAAGGATATGTAATAAAAAATTCAAGAATTAACTAAGGTTAGTAGACACACCCATGAAACCAACTACATGAAGGAGTTTATTAAAATCTACAGTACATAGTTATGCGTAACTTTTAACTTTTAAATTTGTTATGCAAACCAAATAAAAATTTACAGTACTTAAGATTTTTAATTTCCTTAAATTAGATTAATTTTCTTTAAAAGCACAAATAATTTTCAACCAATTAAAATTTATAAATTAAAATGGCTACTCAAGGTTAAATTTTAAATTTGAATTTTACAATTTGTAAATATTGTTTAAAGAAGTCTAAAAATAATTGTCATATGCTACTATAGCTGAAAATTAGCACTATTGGCTTACTATACTAATAAAAAAATTTGTTTCCCAGAACCAATTTCTCTGGTGCTAGATCCATGCTTATACCAGGATAGTTAAATATTTCCTATAAAATTATCTTAATTAATTCAATTATTAAAATAACATAGTTTTTGTGATGCTACATTATTTTCAGTGCATATAAATTATAATTAAAGCTTACAGTTTACAATAATAATAATTTAAAACATAATTGCATTTCTCGAGCAGTATGGTCTCCTTGATTTTGAATTAAAAATGTTGTTTATGATTGAAACTCTGCTTATCTCCATCAACACTGAATAGCATGCTAAGTTAGAAATATAAAAACATAGAACTAAATTATTAAATTATACGATTATATTAAATAACAATTATTTAATGAACGTAAATTATAAAAAAACATTATAAACTTCTTCTAATGTAGATAGAATGAATTAATAATATCAGTGCCACCTTGCTTCATGATGATAATATGCATATGAAAATATGCCAAAATCGATGATTTTGATATTTCATAAACAGTACTGTCACAAATTTTAAATCTAATATAACTAATTGCATGTTTGATCTCATAAAGTTAAATAAATTTATTAATCTTATGTTTGTACTTGTTATCAAGCATAATTATATTTTCCTATTAAAATATTAAATTATAGTATAATTGTCATGTGAATTCAAGATTATTACCTCATTATTTTTGATAACATAGTGGCAAAAACTTATGGAATTGGGTTTGTAAAACTCTTTAATTAAACTACTTCGAATATTGTTGAAATTTACTGTTCGAAAAGGACTCAAGTCTTCAATAATTTGGCTATAACTTTTATGGCAATTATTATTTTTCAACCATGTTTCTATTTTACTTGGACAATAGCATTCTTCTTCATAAATAGGACCTGAAACAGTATATTGTGTTAAATTTGACTAAATGTATTTAATTTTACTGTAAGTTTGATACAATTGAAATAAATAAGATTAGAATGCATAATTACCTGATATATTTGTAATATTTATTGCATCAAAATTCAAAATTTTAATAACTAAGTTCAAGTTATAGCATGTTTTTTGAATATTATATCGAATGATAAAACTTCCATCGTAGCAATCTAATATCTGAATCCATATTGGGCAAGGTGACTTTTTTGCAGTTATTCCATTTATATTCGTTGTTACTACATGATTTCCAGGAGATGATGTTAAACTGCACAGAGTGATTATAGTTATGTAGTAAATTTTTTAAAAATTATTTAAACTATACATAAAATACATAAAATATTATATGAATGGTACTGGATTATTTTTGCCGATGCGATGCAATGTTTACTAACTTTTTGCCTTCGTTATTCTGCAATTGTAAAAATATGTATCTTGCACGGAATACGGCTTTGTCTGGATTTAAACCAGGTCCCCATACGATAGTTTTCGAGGGATCAATATTTGAATTGTCGTCTAAAGAACACACTCCATAACGGGGTAAAGATAATATTATAATCGTCGGTATTAATATAATATTCATTTTTCATTCAATGCATCATTATAATGTTTAATTATTAAACACAAATCTTCATGCGTTAGAGATAATATGCCATTTAATACATGTACCATTCGCGCGTCACCGATCCTATGTAAACAATACGTTTATTATTGTTTTCATTTACGCGAGTAAATAAATAATATAACCTATGAATTTCTTCACTTTAAACACATGATTTGTTTTGAATCACAGATTTAATACAGCAACCCCATACACCTGCGCCATCTCTGTTCCATCCAAACGCGTTATTTTCTATTATTTGTTTTCAACGGAGATTAAAAAAGGATACAACCATAGTGAGCCATACCGTTAGGGGAATTGGATTTGTGTTTGTAAACAGTCCTCATATAAAAGTTAAAAGTATTCTTCATTTACTGAATAATATTTAATAAAGTAGTAATTGAAGAAAATTTCATTTAGCTTTATATGTTTTTAATTATTAAGGAATAGTTTCGTTAAGCAAATTATTTTATTAATCAAAATGTGTTTTCCTATATAATATATATATAATATATCAAATATTCCTTAGGCAGACAAAACGCGATCAGAAATGTGCGCACATTTGCGCGGCATATAAATGCAGTCTGTTTTTTTTTAATATTCTTTTAAATAATATATCATATTATAACGAATTATAATGTAAATTTTCATAATTTAACAACTTGGTACAATAATATAAGTTTTAAAAATAATTTCTTAAATGATTTCTTGTAACTGCTCCATTTCTGATAGGGAGGAACTTAACGAGGACGTATTTTGTACCTATATTTACAAAACAAGTATCAAATTTTTCTTTAAACATTACATAAAAATTATTAAATAATAACTTTCCTATCTGAGTAGCTACATTATTATATATAAAATATAAAGTAGGCATGCGTAATTTATGATCATAATAATAAAATATAAGAAAACGCTTATTCGATAAGCTATCTAATGTAAGGCAAGCAAGTGCAGTGTAAACTATTAGAAAGCATTTAAATATAATTTTAATTTTACAATGTCGAAATTATGGTTTACATTACTATGGTTTTCTGTAATAACAATTGCTGCAGGTCAAGAGGCGTCTGGAGGAGGTAATACACCCAATAGACTAATGCATAGAGAATTAAAAAAATTACTTTTTTGGTCTATTATTATATTTTGAAAAGAAACAAAAATAAAACTTTATTCATACTTTAATGACATGATTAAAAAATTGATTATAATAAATATAAAATTATAAGTAATAATTGAATAAACTGAAATAACATGTAAAATTTTAATATGTACATTAATCTAAATATTTTTGTCAATTAAAAAAAATAAATAACTTTTTTTCTAAGAAACAAAAACCCTATTAAAAGGACTGCTTTCTATCATAATGTTAAAAAATACATTGGACAATAAGTAATTTGTTTAATACACAAAAAACTGTAATGTTTCTTTCATTTTTAATACTCCCCTTCAACATTTTGTTAAAGGATTTCATTTTTATGACTTCCAGTTTTTGAATCGTCCATTTACTACTTTCATACTTACAAAATATGCGAAATATTAGATAATATTATGTGATAATATAGTGATTTATTATTATATTATATAATATTTTTATAATATTTATAACATATACTTAAAGTAATAGTATAGCATTTTTGATATTCTATTGTAAATTCCCTAAAAATTTACTTTTCGTGTATTATTTGATAATAGAGTAAAAATGTTAAACCCTTACCTGGAATAAACCTGGGTAAGTGTTGTACACAAGTGTCACGCAGGGTAGTGTAATGACCTTGATTGCGCATTCTGATTAGTAGCACCTAACCGGTGCCTGATCTGAAATGCATAAAATAATTATTAAAACAATTTTTTACTGAGAATCGAACTTTCATTGTCCAATTACATCGAATTTCTGCATTATAAAATGTTGTATAAACATTTTCTTTTCAAATATATATGCCTAATTATATTCTGATTAAGAATGTAATTGCATCTTATTCTTTTAGACATGTATCAATGAAACAATATTTAGTACTTTTACGGTTTTTCGTTGGGAAGTCCAATCCCAGGTAGTAAAACGTGTACATAATATCTAGTAAAACATGTGCTGATAAGTGTTCTTGAAATCAACACAAGTGTTGGTATGGTTGCTATTATCAAAACAAGTGACATAGTCATGAGTGATGATAAGCAGCTAATACTATGACTAATAATATCAATAATAATATGTGTAAGAACTAGACTGAGAGAAATATATTCAAAATATATACGATTATTGTAACATATTTTTTTAGCACATGTTTGTAAACTGAATGCATAAGGCAATTATTCTAAAAAGTACTATCACTAATAGGCCAACTAAAGTGAAATGTAAAAAGTATATGCATGTTATTTATACATACACACGTTTTTTTTTGACAGTGAGTCGGAATTGAACTCAAATTAGAATCGTTCTAATGTGTAGAATGTTGACCAATTAACCACAACGCCACAGTCTTTTTTATTTACCTAATTTTCTTTAGGTATTTAAAATTTATGATGAACAAGCTTAATATCTTTGTTGCTATCCCATGTTCTATCAAGTTTCATGGATAATATATATATTATCCATGTACCTCTATATATAAAATGAATGGCTTTCAAATATTTAATCGTTTACAGGGAATTCGCAACTTGGAAAGACATTAAAAACATATGGAGAAACAATGTATAATTATGTATCGCCTATATTATTATTTCCAATTAAAAAAGTATTGTCTTTATCATGGTCAACTTCCGTCGGAACAATTTTATTACCACTTACTGCTCCTGTCAAATATTCTTCTGAATTAGTCAATGGTGCTGATAAAGCAGTTAAAGGTAAAAAATATTTTAAACGTGAGAAAATTTGAAAGGCGTATACATTTTTATCTTCTCCGTGTTACCATTAAACTTCAGTGCCCATCTTAATTTTATAATTACATAAAATAATTCTTGTGTGTTCCAATAGAAATTGATAATAACATTTCTAATGCCACGTCAGAAGCAACTGCAGAAATGAGCGGCAAAAAATCACCTACAGATCAGCAATCTTCAAAAGGTCCATCAACAACCTTATCCCCTGGATCGCCTACGTCATCGATTACATCATCGCAATCAAGTATGCTTCGAAAGAAACGCCGTCGTAGACGTAGTCTTGAAAATCAATCTACAACTGAAAAGAGTTTATCTTTAATTGATGAGCTGAAGGGGAACAGTACATTTAAACAATATATAAGCATGATTTTCAATTCTGAAAATACAAAGCTAGCCGCAGAAGAAGTGGCTTTAGCTTTGAAAGAACTAGGGCCTACATTGGATTATATTCGCGATAATTTACTACCGAATTTACTTGAGCACTTACAAACATTGGAAAAGTCCGGTAAACTTTCGGAAAGTACTGTTGACAAAATAGAGAATGTTAAACAAGTATATAAGATATTATCATTTATGGGATACCTACCACCAGCAAATTTTGAATAATAATATTGTACTATATAAATATAAGTATGGAACATTAAAATGTTAATAAATGCCAAATAAAAGGAAATTATTTAATATTAATGTTACCTGAATAAGTAATCTAGAATAAGAAAAGAAATATTATAAATTAGATTAATATGGAATAAAAGTAATATGAATTATCACAAAATAAATCGACGATAATATCTTATGAACTTACGCACATTTTAGAGTGACGATTTCAGGTTTTTCTTATAAATGAAAAAAATCTGACATTTTCTTGACTAACATTTTTGTTTATTATAATTGGATTCTCATTAAGATGAAAGGATATCTTTCAGAATGAATGGAAATAAGACCTAAAATTAATAAAAATTAATGGCAATTTAAGATTGGTAATAATAAATCGTTTGTGCTTCTTGTGATATTACAACTTTATTTAACATTAATATATGTTAATAGTTTCATTCAAAATATATGAAATGGCATGGCAAAAATGAAATATAATAATTTTTCTTATTACAACGTACAGATTTATATTATATATAAATATATTATTAAATAATATTATGTGAAAGCTACATTCGAAATTTCTACGCTTCTTAATTATACTTCCTGAATATTTATTATAGAATGCATGGCAATGTTAATGATGTAATAATATTTTTAATTCTTATACTTCCATAATTTTGATTAATATCTACAAATAAATACATGTTTTAGGTGTACAAAAAGAAAAACATTTGAAAATACTGTATACATTTCTCCCTGAATTTTCCTTGAATTTTCTTAAATTTGTGAATT
Source organism: Leptoteleia sp. ZL-2020 (assembly GCA_022817305.1). Classification (NCBI taxonomy): domain Eukaryota; kingdom Metazoa; phylum Arthropoda; class Insecta; order Hymenoptera; family Scelionidae; genus Leptoteleia; species Leptoteleia sp. ZL-2020. Next base: position 38,260 of record JABFPN010000574.1, read on the forward strand.
TCACCTGAAAAAAGTAAGTATATTATATAACGTGAGTGACGCAGTCAGGGGTAGAAGTAGAGTGGAGAAATAGAGGGGAGACGAACATGACAATGAACAATAAATTTATCACTTAATTTGTTTATGTCTATAATAATTAATAAACTACTTACATCAGTTATTGTAATGTTCTTTTATATTAGAACACTGTATATCTTCCAAGCTTGCAGTATGTTTACAATTTGAATTATTATGTCCTTTGATTTCAGAAGATATTTGTTGTACTTTTTCATTCAAAAGATCTTCCATTGATTTTGTACGAGCGGATTTTATTATAGTATTTATTTCTGTTTTATTGCGTCTCTCATTTTGCCTTCCCGACGAGCTTCGAAGTAAAAGTTGTTGTTGAAGATGTTTATACTTTTCTTCATATTTTGACTTCTCTGATGCTATAAGCCTGAAAAAAAAGTAGATAAATAAGCTTTTAGATAAAATGTATCGGTATATATAAATAAATTTAATTTTTATATGGTCAGACCTTAGTTTACTGTGCAAAACATTAAAATTGCTGTGTAACAATACTTGACAAACTTTAATATCTCAAACGAAATTTTAATTATTTCCTAGCAAAAACCCAAAAACCTAATGGGTACCCTTTATAAATAACTAATTACAAACCTTGTTAATTCAGAAACTTGAACCTGAGTTTTTTGCTCCAAATGTGTTACTTTCAAATGCAACTGTTCATGAGTGTGATCTATGCGTGCTTTTAAATCAGCTTTGTTCTTTTTTAGTTTAACTTCTATGTGTTTAAAAAATGGCGCGCAGTAACAAATATGTCCTACACCAACAGGTCCCTTCTTGATATTACCAGCCAAATCTAAATAATACTGTTCTCCTATACTTAATGGATTTGAGGGTAATGAGTCTAATCGCGGTTGAGGAAAAGCTTTTAAATCAGGATAATAGTGACAGCCGTAGGGTGACCATTCTTTTCCTATTATATCTCTCGAAGATTGCACTGTTCTTTGCTTGTAACTTTTGTGCTTATACTTCTTTTTCAAATTATTATCTGGAAAACAGAAACTTGCAATATTCTCATTGTTTCCTTGAACTTTCGCATCTCTGTCATCATTAATCTTGTCGAATTTCATCTGTAAAATTTGTTTGCAATTTTTATTTTTAGGCTTATTTTTACTTTGAAAAGTTTCAAATATTTCTAAAATATCTGTAAGATTTTTTCGTTGCGCTATATCCTTTGCAGTTTCGCCTTGCTTGTTTTGGAGCGATTTCTCACAACCTGCTTCTAATAATATTCTGGTCAATTTTCGGCGGCTCATAGCTGCTGCTATATGAAGAGCAGTATCACCATTCTGTAAGAATAAATTCATAATTAACGTACTGATCATAATTAGAAAATAAATCATAAATTGAATACATAAAGGTATTCTTATAAACAAATATTCATATAATAATATATACAGGGTGCGGTGTCAAATTCCAGAAAAAATTGAAAATACAGGAAGTCTGTCCGAAAATGGTCCGAACTTTTGGCGCCGTGTACTTATTTAAATAGGAAACTGTTTTTAATAAATAGACAATTGAATGAATAAAACCAACTCACTTTATTTTGTATTGAGACATGACATAATGCAGAAATTAAAATGCGTGTTACGCCAGCATGACCATATCGAACTGATGTATGGAGTGGCGTATCCCCGTACTGAAAATTATTATTATTACTATTATTTTATTGTAATTTGTTTTGATTCCACATATGTGCATTAAACTTTTCAAAACAAAAATATATCAAAGGAATTTTAGATTCCAATGCAAGTCTTACATTATTTTGAATGTCAGGGTTGCAGCCAGCTTGGAGTAATTCTCTACAGGTTTGATTATGGCCATTTTGACAAGCTAAATGAAGTGGCGCAAAACCTGCAATATTCTGAGCATGTAAAGGTGCCTTTTGAATTCCAAGTGATTTTGCTAGCAAAGCCACAGTCTGACTGTATCCTCTCCATGCAGCCTCGTGTAAAGCATTATTGCCGTACTGTAACAAACACGAGTATGTAAAATAGTGGGGAAAAAGCAATCGAAATAACACATATATATATAAATGAGTACAGGACAATTCAAAATATTAGAAACAATATCTCATAGAACATAACTATATTACTATATTATTTATAAATTACTTTTAAATATTAGGTTGTATTACTGTGTATTATCTTTCAAAGAGTAATACACAGTGTTAGATAAAAAAATTACTTATGTTTTCTTAAATTGTTATTATTTATAAATGTGGTAAGACCTTATAGGACAAAAATGTCTGTTAATAATAATAATGTTTGAATAATTGAATTATACTAACAGTTATATCTTGAAGAGATATATCTGCATTGTGTTTTAATAACACTTCTAGTACGTCAATATGCCCATGTGTAGCTGCTCGTATCAAAGGAGTAACACCATTCTGAAAATGTAAAAATATTCGTTAGACTTCTATGTACAAAAGTAGTAAATTTTGATGTTTTTAACACTATAGAATAAAACTTGTTGATATCATTAGAAATATTTAAGAATGATAGAAAAAACTTACATTATCTGTAGCATTGACATTAAGTCCGTTTAGAAGAAGAGTTTTACAATAGTTTGTATCACCTAAAGTTGCAGCAGATATCAATAATTTGCAGGATTGCTAAAATAAATAAATCAAATAATCGTTTAAAATGTTTTCATTTAGAATGATTAATTTAAATATTGAAATGAATAGGAAAGAATAGATAAAATCGACATTAACTTTCTATTATTCGTTAAAAATGTCAACTAAATCAGTATTATTGTTACTCATAATAAATTTTTACATTATGAACAATTTAAATAATTGAAATAGTACAGTTATAATAAAGCCAGAATTAAAAATATGATTTCAATTTCGAAGTATTTAACTTTTAATATAATTATTATTTCATTTGTTAAAAGTACATCTTGTTAAAATAATAGTGAAATGCATTTGTATAAATAATACTTACATGTTTAGAATATTGCAATGATGATCCCATAAATGGTAATCCAAAACTGTTGTTAATCAAAAATTTGAATCCGTTTACTAGTTACTATTACTATGGCCATTTTAAATTATTACTTAATTAGAATTATTCCACTACATTTTTATTTCAATTTATTAATATAACTGAGCAAACTTTTTTTTGCCATTTAATATAACAGTATTTAATGAAATCATTTTTAGAATATGTGTATTATTATTGTCCCATTTTTAACACAACCTTAAATGCTGTCCTTAACAAGAAATAGCTTAAACTCCTGCTTAAATATAAACAAATAATTATAAAACGTAGAACTTTCACATAAATGGCATTTCGCACACACCAATTACAATATAACTAAAGTTATGTTTACATATTGAAGAAAAAAAGAATTGTTGAGTTTAATCGCAGTAAACGGAACATCCAAGAGTACAGTGGACCAACAGAATACGAAGCGAAGACGTTCAACGCATCCCCACCACAACACTTTCGTACTAAGGCCCTTTCTTTAATGTTAAGCAAGCCTTTATCACTAGCGTCGATTCTTCATTACATATACACATTGCCTTCTTCTTTCTTCTCTCTTTCCAAAGGCCCATTTTTATATACACTGAGAAAAATGTCTCAAAAAATATTAAATTAACAGCAATATTAATTTCACAGTAATTAATTGAAACTTAAGGGTAGAAACAATTGTTTCTAAAATGCATCTTATCAGTATGGGAAAAGTATTCATAATACTCGTGAATAACATATGAAAATTCGTGACTCAACACGAATAATTTAAGGGTGAATTTCATACTCAGTCACAATCTACTCATATAATACTCGTAGATATGTCCACGCTGTACCCCATATTCAAATCTCAGTAATACTCATATAAAAAACGTATACATATGAAGGAAAACTTGCTTTTTAAGGTAGAAACTGTTGGTGTTAACCACATTTATCTGCATAGGAGAAACAACATTAATATTATTTTATAACTGTATAACAATAATTTATACTAATGACGTCATAAATAATTTACCGGAATATTATTGATGACAATCATCATAAAATAAAATTATTTTTTTCAATAGAAACGTCGGTGTAAATGAAATGAACATTCTTGCTTGAAATAGTAGATAAATAATATTATTCTCTATGTAAATACTGAAATGTTCCAATTATAAAAGTCTTTGACTACAGAAAATAACTAACTAAAGCAAATGTGTAAGCCTCACACTTGCGGGTTTGCTAATTATGATCTTTGTATACACACCAACAAAAATTCCAAATACTATGATCGCGATGGAATCATTTCCCTTGGTCAAAAAGAACAATTTATAAACAAACATCATTATATGCTGAAATTCTTTTTTTTTTCAATATTTCTGTGTATCTCTTTAGTGGGAGATCCGAGGAATGTATATAAGTGAAGAACAAAGACGATTCATCGTCAGTTACTCACTTAACATCTAAGAGAAGAGATGTCTCATAGAGTATATGTTTCTTAAGTCACAGAGCAAAATATCTTTCCTTCATATAATTAACTATAAATATTTTATATATAATAACCAATGTTTTTGAGCAGAGCATTTGGAATCTTTATTGAATTTTCGAAAGAAAACAAAATTTTTCTCAACTTAAGGGACCATTCTGGTGTTAGAGGCCAAAAATAGCACAATGTTTCATTTTTTTTTTTTTTACTTTGTAAGTATATATATTTAATTAAATTGTTTTATATCTTTTTTATTAGTTCCTTAAGAAGTAGAAAACATTTTTTTTACAATATTTTTCTACATATAATACAGTGGCGCTCACGTACTTAAGGACATAGAAAATAACTAACAAAATTTGATTACATACGATGAAATACTAATATATTATATTTCTAATTATATTATAACATATTTCTAACATTTTTGTATATAT